>VTFQ01000008.1:1067500-1355000 GCA_036281575.1 Ancherythroculter nigrocauda | reverse complement strand
TGTTGCTGCAACAGAATTTTCCTTTTCACACACTGCTAAATACACATGAGAGTTAACAATATGCCTCTCTCTAACTCACATACATGCTTAAATATAATGAGGTATATACAGACCAGGTACATGTTTCCTTCCAACAGAGGATTTATCTTGAGTATTCAACACCAAAAATATCAAACACTTGGACTAATTTTGCCATTTTCCCTTCCTACCATTAAAATTGCTCATCAAACTAATCCAAATCCATGTTTTCAAAGTACACAAGCTGTACAAATACTAAATAGTTTCCCTGAGGATCTCGGAGAGACAAAGAGATCAAACAAGCTGTATGTATACCTGAGAGAATAACCATGAAAATACAGGTAGTCATTCAGTCATTCTCATGCAAAGTATCTCTTTAGATTCTGCTCTGCTAAAGAGTTTTCTCTCCGGGCTTTTGCTTCACGTACCTACCATGTAAATCTGGTTTATAATGTTTTCTACAAACACACACACAAAATCTTTGTTTCAACACATACAACTCCCCTAAACTCAGAAACCTGCTGTTTCTTTTATAAAATGCTCTTCTGATGGAGTCTGCATGAATTTATTATGAAATGACATTGTCACCGCAGTGAGAGTTGAGCTCCTCCTGAGGGGAGACAGGAAGAGACAATGAGTGTGAGGAGGGAATTGATGTAAGTGCGGCGCTTTTCCAAGGTCAAGAATGTCTATAGTGGTAGACTGTGCACAGCCATCCACATGCACAGTGTTGGTTGATTATATAATTGCAATTAATTCTTATGTAGTGTAAATACAGGATGTGTTTACATGACAGAGCAAACTATGGACAGAATGATAGAGAGATAGGACGATTGACAGAACAATAGCCAGACAAACAAAGAGACCGAGAGACAGACAGATAGCCACACAAACAGGCAGACAGACAGATAGACAGACAGACAAACAAACAAACAAACAAACAAACAGACAGACAGACAGACAGACAGACAGACAAACAAACAAACAGACAGATAGCCAGACAAATAGACAGACAGATAGACAGACAGACAGACAGATAGACAGACAGACAGAAAAACAGACAAACAAACAAACAAACAAACAGATACCCAGACAAAAAACAGCCAGACAGAAAGACAAACAAACAAACAGACAGACAGACAGACAAAAAAAAAAACCCAAACAAACAGACAGACAGATAACCAGACAAACAAACAGTCAGACAGACAGACAGATTCCCAGATAAACAAACAGACAGACAGACAAACAAACAGACAGATACCCAGACAAACAAACAGCCAGACAGACAGACAGACAGACAGACAGACAAACAAACAAACAAACAAACAAACAAACAAACAAACAGATACCCAGACAAAAAACAGCCAGCCAGACAGACAAACAGACAGACAAACAAACAAACAAACAAACAAACAAACAAACAAACAAACAGATACCCAGACAAAAAACAGCCAGCCAGACAGACAAACAGACAAACAAACAGCCAGACAGACAAACAAACAGCCAGACAGACAGACAGACAAACAAACAAACAGACAGATAGATACCCAGACAAACAGACAGACAGACAAACACACAAACAGACAAACAAACAAACAAAACAAACAAACAGATACCCAGACAAAAAACAGCCAGACAGAAAGACAAACAAACAAACAAACAGACAGACAGACAGACAGACAGACAGACAAACAAACAAACAAACAAACAAACAAACAGACAGATTCCCAGACAAACAAACAGCCAGACAAACAAACAGCCAGACAGACAGACAGACGGACGGACGGACGGACAAACAAACAAACAGACAGACAGACAGACAGATAGATAGATAGATAGCCAGACAAACAAACAGACAGATACCCAGACAAACAGAGAGAGATACCCATACAAAGAGACAGACAGACAGACAATAGCCAGACAGATAGAGTGACAAACAGAGAGACAGATACCCAGACAAACAGACAGATATCCAAATAGACAAAATGATAGACAGACAAATGGAATGACAGACAGAACGATGTTTAGACAGAGCGATAGAACAATTGACAAAATGACAGATAGACAGATAGCCAGACAGACTAGAGGACAGAAAGAATGACAGCCAGTGCAAGAGAAGCACACAGAGGGAGGTGGACACATCCTGGAGCTGACGGCCTGCACTGCCACAACAATCCGTCTGCTAGAGCGTCTGGGACTATACGGACTGCAGCAATTAACTGTGCTGAGAGGGGAATCACTGGAGATTCACTGGAGCAGCATCTTTTCCACGTTTCCCAGTAGTCACAGGGTGGGAATAAGAAAGCGCTGGAGAAGGAGGAGGAGCTGGTTGACAGTTAAGCCAACATCAGTGGGATTCCCTTGTTTGACTAGTTCACCCCTGCTGAGCACACTGTGCCACCCAAGGGAGGGATTACACTACAGACATCATTACTGCACAAACACACACTCACACAATATCAGTCTGCAGTCCATTAATGACGCAACAGACGGAACTGGATCACTGTTAACTAAGCTTTACTGTAGGCCATGTAACCGGCTTAACATTAAATGCTTTAACTGGTTTAATTAGTTCACGGGAGGGAATGAACTGTGCTTAACTTACGAAACGTCTGTAGAAAAAAAAATCAACAGATATACCATGAAAAACAGCAATGAGCAAGAAGTAAAAATGAAAAAAGTGGATCCAAAAGTTTGAAAATGAAAAATGCGAACAAAAATATCAAATATCACGAAAAAAAATATCAAATTGTGTATTATTTGAGTGAAGAGCTTTTCATATATGTTATTTTATTTTTTCAATGGAAGCATCTGCACAAAGAAGTTCATGGTCAATGTCACAAAGGTCACTAATGGCAATTTGTGAAACCCAGATTTTTACTGCATTCTCATTTCCAATGTCTAAAACAGCCGTTTACAAACATGCAGCACAATTAAAAGACACAATAAACAAACAAAAATCAATATTGTTAAATTTTACGATGTTTAAGAGGTAAAACAAAACCTTGGCTTCCAGCAGGTCAGAAGACTCAAGATAGCAGCAGAAACGAGATTATACCAATGAGAACAGAGGGACAGGACAAAAGCACAGGAAGAAAAAATTATTTACAAGGACACAAATTGTTTTTGATCAGAGGGGAAGTGGAGGAAACCATGTAAAGCTTGCCTTTTCACTACGTGGGCGCCTCAGTTCGGTGCAAGTACCAAAAATTGGATAAAGCCTGTATCAAACAGGTAGAGAAAATTGGTGGAAAAATGGCCTGAAATTGTTCATGATACATCTATTTTTATAGCAAAAGCTACTTTTCTCTAAAATAATAGCACTATGTGAAGCTCTGCTATGATGGAGAGATGGAGAGTTTAGTTCTTCAGAGGTTACCGATATCGCCTATTGATTTATGTGATTAATTGTTGTTATGTAATTCATTTCATTCTATTAGAATGAGATATGTTGGTGAGATATGTTGATATATGTTGGTTTGAACAGCTCTGTCCATCCCTAATGATAAGCAGATCCTTCCCTCCAGCTCTCCTCTCTCCTCTTCAGCCTCCTGTCATACTTATCACATTCACCTATGAAATGAGACACTGCTGAGGGGTGTTGTTATGACCCCATTCCCTCACACACACACACACACACACACAAACACACACACACACACACACACACAACCCTACTGTGAAGCTTCAACAGTGAAGAGCAGAAAGTGCCGGTTAGACGAACAGACTCGCACAACTGAAGCAGTGCACAGTCCTCAGAGAAGCAGCAAAACAAGAACCAAAAAACGTACACGACTCCACGTTCTAATAGATAATGTGGCTGGATGATGCATCAGCGCAATATTTACTATATTTTTAACTACCAGTTACAGTAAATTAGTTCAAAGTACTGATTTATTTGCATTATCACTCAAAAACAATTCAAAGAAACTCCTGTTTTACATGCTTTAAAATGCAAAATAAATAAATAAAATTGCATGATTATATTAATTTATATTATTCAATATATATATATAAAGCCACTGCAGTGCCACTATTGTTTATGTAATTAAAACTGTGTTAAAAAGTACTGAGAAAATAATGGGTGAAAATCTGATTTATCTATCTATATCGCCCAGCCCTAAACTCATGAGACTGCGTGAGACAAAAGAATCCGGTTCTCTCAGAAACATTCAATTACACAATTCCACTTACATAACCTTCATTACATAACTTTTTCATTTCTCGTTCTTCAGACCTTCCCTTAATGTACAGATTAATGCAGCAGCTGCCGTCCCTGAACTCACATTGTTATGTGGCCGAGCCGAACCTATTACTGAAAGCACAAACCATTACTTTATTTGCTAAATTCATTTTCCTCTTTCAGCACTTATTTCTCCGTCCCCTTCATAACGACATGTCCTTACAGTATGCCAAAAACTCTGCTTTGATGATCCCATCCTTTCAAATCACGGAGAGTTGTAAAGTTTGGGTCGCTTTCAGAAAGTTCCAGAAGGATGTGGGTGGAATCAGTGAGCTCAGACGAGACAAGGACATGGAATTCAGACTTCAGACGACAGAGACATTTAATGAAACAAGGATGGAGAGGCTTACCTGTGAGTCAGCAGAGGGTCAAGATCACGGGTGGGCAGGACAGCACAACATAAAGGAGAGAAAAGAGAGAAGACAGACCGTTAAAACCTGTCATGTGCTTTAAAACGACAGAGCAACAATGAGCCGGCTAAGATAAAAGACGACACGTGGTAAAGGAGCATGAATCATGAATGTATTGCAATGAAAAGGAAATGAAAGAACAAAAGAACATTTGATTAAATGCAAGACTTCTGCCAGACGGAGGTGAAAAAGTAGGAAGAGTGAGAGTGAGAGAAAGTTTTAAATGTATTATTTTACTTGGTATTTAAATATTATATATATATATTGGTAGCTTGCCTTTATATAATAATTGTGACAGAGTAAAAAGTAATATTAATGAAATAATACAATAAAATCAAGCTCTGTTTTCTGCACTTCAGTTTTTTATATGCACGCTGATGCTTTGGCAATACAGTAACACCAGTAGTTATAAACTGTGAGAGTAACAGAGTGAACGAGAGAGGAGGGGTTCTGAAGGGGTGGTCCAGTGTGAGATATGGAGGAGTTCTTCCAGCAGGCTGCTTCCTTTCAGCTGTCATCTGTCTCTGTCAGCACGTGAATCCTCATACACGACTCTGAGCTCAGCAGAGCACAGCTGTCTGCCCTCGCTCATGACAGGCAGCAGGACAGCGAGATGCCCGTCACACACACACACACACACACACACACACATTAAAGAGAGCTGCACCTGATGCTAGGTGAGGCCTGAATAGAATCTGCACACATTTTGGGTGTAAAATCTGCAGAATGGTGTCGAATAGACTGAAAAGTGATGCATATAATAATTTTTGAGTCAAAATGCTTTCTGCTACTCCAATTTCATGAGCTGAGACCACAATGAATAAGTCATTAATGGGTCGATTTTGCCTAAGACAACACTGATATGTTCATTTGACATGTAAATAATTTTGGTGCAAGTTTGGGCTGGGACTATTTGCTATAAAGGATTAGTTCCCTTTCAAATGAAAATGACCTCATGATTTAATCGCCCTCAAGCCATCCTAGGTGTATGTGACTTTCTTCTTTCTGATGAACACAATTGGAGAAATATTAACTCCCTGAGGTCTGAAAACGCGCTGGCGCGTTTTGCAGGATTTTTTTCACATTGCAGCAAAATAGACTTAAAATACTCCGTCATTTCTTGTCATAGAGACATAAGTATTATATCAATTGAAACTATAGAATGTCTCCTTTTATTTGTGTACACTCAGAGTAAAAACACAATGTTGTGCTTTTTGTAAAATAAAGAAAACTAACATGATGCGTGATCTCTCGTCTCCCTCTGAACGAAGTCCAATCTGATAGTTCTCAGAAAATGAACTGTAACTTATGAATACTAATGACAAAAAAAATGACACTTATGTCTAAAGAAACGTTGAAATGTCAGGTTTTAAATCGTGCAAGTCAAATCAAAAAACAAACATTCTGTGTTTATGTAATCTGTATGAAAAGAGAGCCATGTCAGAAGTCCGTGATTCAGCTCATTATCCGCTAATGTGGCCACGCCCACGGAGCCAGCGCTATTCAGACGCAAATTCAGAGGCAATTCATGCATTCATCGTCTCAATTGTGTATTTATTGTCTTGAAAAGTGTTTATTTGGATGTTAAAGCCATGGTTAACGATCTCTAGAAGACATGCCGTTAGTTCCTAGTTCCTTTTCTTCTTTATATGAATTTGTGGCCTAAAGGTGTACAGAGAGCGCCCTCCGGCTGCAAGTATGAATTGAAAAGACCATTCCTGAAATGTCCTCTTCTTCTTTAGAATAATTTGTGGACTAAATGTGCACAGAGAGCGCCCTCCGGCTGCAAGTATGAATTGAAAACACAGTATCCAGCACTCATAGTGATGACAATAAATATTACTTCTCAGTATTGAAAAAAATGACATAAATATATTAGAATCCATCAATATTTTTCCAAATGTGCATGCTTTTAAGCTAAAAGCCTATATGAAATGCCATAGAGGTAACATAATTGTTCAGACACTTTGCATCACAGAAATACATTATATTTTAAAGAATATAATAGAATACCATTATTTTAAATTGTAATAATATTTCACAGTATTGCTGTTTATGATGAGCTGAGACATTGTTACAGAGGGTTTTTTCACAGCCTACCTGACTGAAAGGCCTCATTAATATGCAAGTAATTTCAGGCCATTATTATGCGATTCTTTTGTCTTCTCAGGTGTAAATGGTCCATTATTCATGCAGATTCATGCCTCCACGCATACTGTGTTTCTTGACAAAAAGTGTCTTACAAAAACTAAATCAATATATTGTTTTATATGAAGGAGTAGGCAGCATAATTTTTACATAATTTTGAAGCAAAAACTCTAGTCTACAACCTCCAATACCCAAAAGTCTTGTGAACACAGATTTAATATACTTTTTTTGGCCTTATTTCAGTGACTTAAGTTTTTTGTTTTTTCAATAACCACGCATAAACATTATTGCTTCAAAAACACAAACATGTACATACATGTTCCTCACATATTATGGTAGCCTAGTTTGTGCTGAATACAGTGTAATGACACTTTTGTCATTAATATGTTTATGAACAACTGAAAAAAGCACAAATGTCAGGGCATGTCAAAACTTCCCCAAGCCCCAAATCAGCCTCAGACTCCAGAGGGTTAATAAATATCCTGACTCTTCCAAGCTTTATAATGGCAGTGAACTGTTTCCGCCAGACCGCCTTCCATAACCAAGTTACGAAGAAAGTGTAAACTGGCATTAGTAAAGCTTTTTTCGTAAGTTGAATCTGGAAGGCGAAGGATGTAGCGTAAGCTTTTTGAACGGCGAGAGTTTTACACTTTCTTTGTAAGTTGAATACAGAGGTAATCTGGTGGAAGTTTGATATTTTACTTCATAACTTGTTAAATATGGATATTTTTTTACACAAACGCATCGCTTCAGAAGGCCTTTATTAACCCCCGGAGCCGTGAGGAGTACGTTTATGATGGATGGATGTGGATAGAGACACTTTCTTCAGATTAAACTCATTGATCCCGTTCACTGCCATTATAAAGCTTGGATGCGTCAGGATATTTATTAATTTATCTCTGATTGTGTTCATCAGAAAGAAGAAAGTCACTTACACCTAGGATGGCTTGAGGGTGAGTAAAGCTTGGGCTAATTTTCATTTGAAAGTGAACTAATCCTTTATTGAAAGGAGATTTTTGGGAAACTCATTAGCTATGTTTCCATCAGCCTGTTTTTATGCACATTTTGAATGCCAAATTTCAAATCAAAATCCCTAATTTGCAAAAACAGTTTTTACACTCGCTTGAGGTGGTTTTTGACTTGTGTGAAAAAGAGTTAATGTGAATAATGGGAGATGGAAACACATTTGCTCAATAAATTCTGACGTAGTGATCATTAAACCCATGTGACTAATTGGCTGTTGGTGTTTTATGTACTTCTGGTTACCAATGCCACCACACACCTTGATGGAAACGCATCTAATTCACATTTGTTTTTTTTCTTCTTTTTTGCGAACTTTGAAAATATTCGCTTCACGTTTGGATGGAAACCCAGCTACTTTTGCAATCCCATTTGGCACAGAAATTATACACTTTACTTTTAATGTGCTAAAATGTGTTAAAGGGATAGTTCACCCCAAATTAAAAATTCATAAATTCATCATTTACTCACTCTCGTGTCACTCTAAACCTCCTGAAACACAAAAGAGGATGTGTTTCTCCCTCTCTCTCTCCATATGAAAGTCAACAGGGTTCAGTGCTGTTTTGAACCTCATTGACATACATTGAACTGTTTCAAAAACATTCTACAAAATATATTCTTTTGTGTTCTGGAGAAGTAATAAGGGGTCATATTAGCAAAACTTCATCAAAATTATGTGGGCCAAAAAAAAAGGTTAATTGTTCATTGTCAATAGTATAGCGATCTCTCACACAGAGGTCACTCTCTATTATTCAATGCATGAATTCACGTAATGAACAACTTGAACCTAATGTAAAATACATATGTGGAAATGTTTTGCTCGTATGTGAATCTCCAGTCTAGATTGTGCAAATTCCTAGTGATTTAGAATGCAAAATTTTGCCAAGCAATGGTAAACGTGACTGTTGCCATAAAGGTTTGGACTGACATGAGGCTGAATAAATGATTAAATAGTAAATGAAGTATGTAAATTAAACCATTTTTGGGTGAACCATCCCTTTAAATCTGAGAGTTCTAAAGTAGTCATCAAATTAAGCCAAATATTTTAAAAATGAACAATCTGGGAGCAAAGAATGTATAACCTTGTGAAAGAAAGCCGTTTCTTCTAGTTGAATTCCGTTTAGGTTTATGAGTTTCTCTCTGAGAATATCAAAAGAATCCCTGATAACTATGCAGCGCCACTGCTGTGGGATACAGACCGGGTCACTGAGGTGCCAATCTCAGTCCATGAACTGGAAACAGCATTATGCCTTCCATATGTGAGCTGCAAACCTCAGGCCAGGTTTGTGTTATTTCTTTGTTGTTATTTTGCAGCAAACAAAGACGGATTGTGTTCTCATAAACACCAGAGAACAGAGAGTTTCCTTTTCAAACCAGGTCAATACTTCATCCTCCAGCCCCACCCCATAAATCCCAGAAACAGTTGCAGGTCATCTGCACACAAAACAGCTATTACAAAAACCTAAACAGCTCATCTTAACGTGGGTGGCACTAAATTTCACACACAAAAAGAGCACAGAACCCCAATAAGTGTAGCCTCAGAGCAATAACAGTTCTGAAACAGACTCTAAAAGAGAGAAAATATCTCCTTTCCCCCTCTGTGTTTGGCCCAGAGCCCTATATACACATGCTTCAGCCAGACCTCTAGGAGTTTACTGCATAATTACAGTCAAAAACACCGGGGCTGATATATTAACAACAGCTACCGCTGGGCTGTGACCTTCTCACTGCTTTTGAAGTGCGCAGTGAACAAGAGAGGGAGAGAGAAAACAGAAAAAGAAAATTAAAATTATTTTGGGAAAGGTCACACAGCTCCCACAGCTACAGTATGTATCTGCCATCTATATAGCATGTTAATTCTCATAACCTGAGGGCCGGTTTGTAAAATACAATGTCATGCGAGTGTATATGGCTGCTTTTACACAGTACGGCCTAATAAACAGATCTGACCTGACAGTCGGTTTACATTCAGTTTACATTAAGACAGTGTTAAAGGCCCACTTGAAATGCACAGAATTATTCAATGTGTTGACGTAATTTCCAATGCAACAGGAAGACAGGGCGGGACATATCGAGCAGCTCCTCCCCTTTTTTTAAAATGGCCAATAGCATTTTGTTTATATCAGAGCTGTTGAACTTGGTAAAGCCTCAGTTTCCTCCTAATCTCCTCCATATCGCTTTAAAATATAATATTCTGTGCAGAATTCAAACAGGTCCAATATGTTTTGTGATCCACTCTGTGCTCTCGTGTATCTGAACCGGAGCAGACTGTGTACGCGCTGCGGCGGTTCGCGTGACGTAGGCGGAAGTACCACGGTAGGCTGAAAAACTACATCTCATTTTCTCCTCCAACTTCAAAATCTCTGTAGAGCTCTTTGAAGCTGCACTGAAACTGACATTTGGACCTTCAACCCGTTGAACCCCAGTGAAGTCCACTATATGGAGAAAAATCCTGAAAACTTCATTTCTTTTCAACTGAAGAAAGAAAGACATGAACATCTTAGATGACATGAGGGTGAGTAAATTATCAGGAAATTTTCATTCTGAAGTGAACTAATCCTTTAATAAATTATGCACCATATTTACCGTTAAATACTATTAAGCTTTCTTTTACTTCAACCTGCTTTATACATCCACTCCATGTAAGAGCTTCTTGTTGAGAAGTCATGCCAATAAAGATTTATTGACTCTGACTCTGAGAGAGAACTATAAAAATATTGCACCACACACTTTGTGACCAACGTCCTGAAACCAGTAAAGTATTACATTAACATGAAAAGCAGTATATGTATGGGATTGTAGAGCACATGCAGACGTTATGTTCTTTTGTCTTTCTGCCAACTCTGTAATTATTAACATGCATAAGCATAGAAATGTGTATTAATCTAATAAAACACTACAGCTGAGTACATTATCTCAATCAGTCCACAGTAAATCTGTCACAACGTTTCACATCTGCTGTGCTAAAAACTGTAGTGATCTCAAAGGTGATGTCACTTAGCAACTTCATTTTCCACATGGCTGTTTCCTGGCTCCGCTTCGAGGGCTCTAACACGCTACCTGGCATCATCTGAACAAACGAGTGAACGTGACAATAATATCAGAGTCCTTTTATGACAAGCAAACACTTTCTGTGCCATTACCGTATCTTTCGCCTTAACCTGTCATTAATGTGTCAGTGCGGCTGGGTAATAATTAGGCTGATTTCCTTCATTCAATCACACTCCGTTTTGCTCAAGCAGCCGGGGTGGGCCGAACGCTCCCCTGGCTGCTCCCCACAGCTGTAATTTGAAGCTGTTTGCATGTAAATGGACTTGCGTCTGCAAGGTGTGAAATCAAGCCGGTCGGGCTGCCCCTCCTGCCAAATGCAATTACATGGACTCGCGGTTCAGCCCAGCCGTAGCTCCTCGCTAAACGCCGGCCCGGACTAATTGTACAGAGCTGTTACGGAACCCGAGATGAAGGAGGGAAACCGAGCAGGATCCTCCGAGCTAAAAGCAGTCAGTTAGAAATGCAATTACACCAGAGGAGAGGACGGCAGGCCGACAGCAGAGGTTACAATGACTGAGGCACTTGCTGTGTGATAGCCCATTACCAGTTTGCACGATAGTTTCAATCAGCGCATAATAGCCGTGCATTCTGGAGAAATGACATTTTTTGCAAGCGACATATAAATCGCAATTATTTCATTATGTAATAGTAGATGTTTTGCTGGTGCCTGATGTTGCGGAGGACCCTGGAGAGTGTGAAATGGGCTGTTGCCTTTCACGTCACAGCTTGTGCACTGACAGGATAGTCTCTAGAGACGGGCTCAAGACTGGGTGCTTCTGGTTCCATCAGCCGTCATTTTCCCGTGAATTCAAAGTGATTAGTCACATGGCAGTGGCTCCCATGAGAGTTCTCCAGGGTGGGAGGGTGGAGAAATGCTGTCACTGTCTATGGTCTCGTTGAGCAATGTAATCAACGGTTTCAATTTCAATATATCTCCAAAAAAAAACAAAAACAAAAAAAAAACAGATGACAGTACTGAGAGTTTATGCAAGCTGCCGGTATGCTAGAATCACTCCTGATACTGTGAACTGCAAAAACACCGGCATGCGCACTGTTTGAGTTTAGACTGGTTACAGTAGGGCTGTTCAATTATGGCACGAATCATAATTACGATTATTTTTTGTCAATATTGATATCATGATTATTTAACACGATTATTGGTGAGTGATATGATCAAAGTTTTATTTTAAATATCAGTGAAATGTCACAATTATAGATACTTCAGTGAAAACTAGTAAGAAAAAAGACCTCGAAATAAGTAAAAAGTCAGCAATACAATAAAGACAAAGAAACTAATTACAAACAAAACAGACAAATAAATACACTTGAACGTATATAAAGTCAGAATTGCAAATTATATAAAAAAGACTGTTTTTATAAGACAACTACGAAATTATATCATGCAATTGTGAGTTTATATCTCGTAATTTTGAGAAAAAAGTAAGAATTGAGAGATATAAAGTCAGAATTGTGAGATATAAAGTCAGAATTGCGAGTTATAAAGTCAGAATTGCGAGTTATAAAGTCAGAATTGAGTTATAAAGTCAGAATTGTGAGTTACAAAGTCAGAATTGAGTTATAAAGTCAGAATTGCGAGATATAAAGTCAGAATTGCGAGATATAAAGTCAGAATTGCGAGATATAAAGTCAGAATTGCGAGTTATAAAGTCAGAATTGTGAGATATAAAGTCAGAATTGTGAGTTATAATGTCAGAATTGAGTTATAAAGTCAGAATTGAGTTATAAAGTCAGAATTGTGAGTTATAAAGTCAGAATTGAGTTATAAAGTCAGAATTGCAAGATATAAAGTCAGAATTGAGTTATAAAGTCAGAATTGTGAGATATAAAGTCAGAATTGAGTTATAAAGTCAGAATTGAGTTATAAAGTCAGAATTGTGAGTTATAAAGTCAGAATTGAGATATAAAGTCAGAATTGCAAGATATAAAGTCAGAATTGAGTTATAAAGTCAGAATTGTGAGTTATAAAGTCAGAATTGTGAGTTATAAAGTCAGAATTGAGAGTTATAAAGTCAGAATTGAGTTATAAAGTCAGAATTGAGTTATAAAGTCAGAATTGTGAGTTATAAAGTCAGAATTGTGAGTTATAAAGTCAGAATTGCGAGATATAAAGTCAGAATTGAGTTATAAAGTCAGAATTGTGAGTTACAAAGTCAGAATTGAGTTATAAAGTCAGAATTGAGTTATAAAGTCAGAATTGCGAGATATAAAGTCAGAATTGTGAGTTATAAAGTCAGAATTGTGAGTTATAAAGTCAGAATTGAGAGTTATAAAGTCAGAATTGAGTTATAAAGTCAGAATTGAGTTATAAAGTCAGAATTGTGAGTTATAAAGTCAGAATTGCGAGATATAAAGTCAGAATTGAGTTATAAAGTCAGAATTGTGAGTTATAAAGTCAGAATTGTGTTATAAAGTCAGAATTGAGTTATAAAGTCAGAATTGTGAGATATAAAGTCAGAATTGTGTTATAAAGTCAGAATTGAGTTATAAAGTCAGAATTGAGTTATAAAGTCAGAATTGTGAGTTATAAAGTCAGAATTGAGTTATAAAGTCAGAATTGTGAGTTATAAAGTCAGAATTGCGAGATATAAAGTCAGAATTGCGAGATATAAAGTCAGAATTGAGTTATAAAGTCAGAATTGAGAGATATAAAGTCAGAAATGAGTTACAAAGTCAGAATTGAGTTATAAAGTCAGAATTGTGTTATAAAGTCAGAATTGTGAGTTATAAAGTGAGAATTGAGTTATAAAGTCAGAATTGAGTTATAAAGTCAGAATTGCGAGATATAAAGTCAGAATTGAGGGAACGGTGTCTCTTTTGCGGCTTAATGCGCCTTTAAGAACACTGTTTAATATCAAACAGTCCCGCAATGTAGCAACAGTAGACTGCATTTTACAGCACTCACTTATTCAGCTGATTTGGATTTTAAGTTTTAAGCTTTTAGGGAGGAACGGAAGCGCTGGAGGGAACGCAGCACAATAATCGTTTTACCTCAATTATCAAAGAACTTTCATAATCGTTGGAAGCCAAAATCAAAATCGAAAATCAATTATGATTAATCACACAGCGCTAGTACCACCATCCCTCAAAGTTTCAAAGAATACCTGCTCTAATTATGAATGCCGTTTCATACTGGTGTACATGCAAATTGGAATATCAATGCAAACATAAACTGGAAAAGATCTACAGGACCGACAGGGGGAAAAGCCTCCAACATGAGTAAAAGAAGCATAGACCGACTCTTCAGACACAGATATTCAGAGGTACTGAGGCATTCTGAACTACAGGGAGCCCATGGAGTTAAGAAAACAAACAGTACTATGCAAGTCAAAGCATGCCCTGGCATGTGAGCTCCAAACAACAGCATAAAGAGGTGAAAATGACCCCAGAGACCCGACAGAGGCAGCAGGCCTCTTTACGCTTCCTTCCCTTCATCCCTCAACTCTGATTCTCAGGTTATAGCACATTAAAAACAGGGATTAATGAAAAAAACACAAACATTTTTACAAAAGATAGTCAAGAGCTGTTTCTTCTGAGATCTGAGCAGTAAAGTCTTGCACACATGCCACTCTCGGCCTCGAGGCATGAGGATGCAACTGATGTAGTTTGCTTTAAACAAGGCAATGAGGGCAAACTGTGCAACGATAATGGGTTTGGAAGCCTGGTTTTGTGTGTAACTCAATATGAATCCAATGTTTTTGATGAAGCTGGGCCTCAGGAATCCCTGGTTCAGAAAGGTTCTTTCAAGTTTCCTTAAATAAACTTCTCAGTTTAAGTGCAACAGTGGGAAAACATCTCTGAAAGTGTGAATAACTGAGAAAAAAAATCTACATTTTAAGTGTCATATTTGTGTATACATATATCTGATAAACATCCTGAAATCATCTGATTTGTATGGAAGCTTGCTTCTGCCACTAATTGAAAAAAAATTAAACAGATAATTCCAACTTTTTATCTAAATTCTGACTTTTTTTTTTCGTAATTGCTAGTTTGCATCTAACAATTCTGACTTTATTTCTCAGAATTGCGAGATTTAAACTCAGAATTGTGAGATATATAAAGTTGCAATTCTGAATTTTTATTCGTGATTGCAAGTTATCACACAATTCTGACTTTATAACTCACAATTCTGACTTTTTCTCAAAATTGTGAGATATAAACTCGCAATTGTGTCTTATAAAGTCAGAATTGTGAGATATAAACTCTCAATTCTGAGTAAAAGAATTTAAATCTTTTCCCCTCACAACTGCACTTTATCACACAATTCTGACTTTATAACTCACAATTCTGACTTTATAACCCACAATTCTGACTTTATAACCCACAATTCTGACTTTATAACCCACAATTCTGACTTTATAACCCACAATTCTGACTTTATAACTCACAATTCTGACTTTATAACCCACAATTCTGACTTTATATCTCGCAATTCTGACTTTATAACTCACAATTCTGACTTTATATCTCGCAATTCTGACTTTATATCTCACAATTCTGACTTTATATCTCGCAATTCTGACTTTATAACCCACAATTCTGACTTTATAACCCACAATTCTGACTTTATAACTCACAATTCTGACTTTATAACCCACAATTCTGACTTTATATCTCGCAATTCTGACTTTATAACTCACAATTCTGACTTTATATCTCGCAATTCTGACTTTATATCTCACAATTCTGACTTTATATCTCGCAATTCTGACTTTATAACTCACAATTCTGACTTTATGACCCACAATTCTGACTGTATCTCATAATTCTGACTTTATAACCCACAATTCTGACTTTATGACCCACAATTCTGACTGTATCTCATAATTCTGACTTTATAACCCACAATTCTGACTTTATATCTCACAATTCTGACTTTATCACGCAATTTTTACTTTATATCTCATAATTCTGACTTTATAACCCACAATTATGACTTTATAACTCACAATTCTGACTTTATAACCCACAATTCTGACTTTATGACCCACAATTCTGACTGTATCTCATAATTCTGACGTTATAACTCATAATTCTGACTTTATATCTCAGAATTCTGACTTTATAACTCACAATTCTGACTTTATATCTCACAACTCTGACTTTATCACGCAATTTTTACTTTATATCTCATAATTCTGACTTTATAACCCACAATTATGACTTTATAACTCACAATTCTGACTTTATAACCCACAATTCTGACTTTATAACCCACAATTCTGACTTTATGACCCACAATTCTGACTGTATCTCATAATTCTGACGTTATAACTCATAATTCTGACTTTATATCTCACAATTCTGACCTTATAACTCACAACTCTGACTTTATCACGCAATTTTTACTTTATATCTCATAATTCTGACTTTATAACTCGCAATTGACTTTATCTCACAATTCTGACTTTATAACTCACAACTCTGACTTCATCTCATAATTCTGACTTTATAACCCAAAATTCTGACTTTATATCTCGCAATTCTGACTTTATATCTCAAAATTCTGACTTTATAACTCACAATTCTGACTTTATATCTCAAAATTCTGACCTTATAACTCAAAATTCTGACTTTATAACTCACAATTCTGACTTTATATCTCAAAATTCTGACTTTATAACTCACAATTCTGACTTTATATCTCAAAATTCTGACTTTATAACTCACAATTCTGACTTTATATCTCGCAATTCTGACTTTATATCTCAAAATTCTGGCTTTATATCTCACAATTCTGACTTTATATCTCGCAATTCTGACTTTATATCTCAAAATTCTGACTTTATATCTCGCAATTCTGACTTTATATCTCACAATTTTGACTTTATATCTCACAATTTTGACTTTATATCACGCAGTTCTGACTTTATATCTCACAATTCTGAGAAAAAAAGGCAAAATTGTTATATAAAAAGTCACAAATCCCTGTTTTATTTTTATTTTTTTATTTAACATTTATTTTAGTTAACAAGGTTCAAAGAACACACCAATTATTTCTTTATTGATACTATTTTACACATTAAAAAAAAAAAAATATATATATATATATATATATATATATATTGCTTTATATATATATAAAGCAATGTCATCAAAATTAGGAAACAACCTACATATAAGTTAATTAGTGGTCAAAATATGAAACAAATCAAAAATATAATTTTCACCTACTCAAAGTAGTCTTGATAATAGCAAATTCATAAGGCGCCAATTGTTTTTAAGTAGTGTTGAACAATTTGTTTTCCATTTTACCTTCACTATGTCAAAAATAAAACAAAAATACATTGGTCTACAAAATAATTTAAATAATTTCAGCAAGTGCTCACAATCAGAATGAACTATTTATTTTAAATATGTATTACAATAAATCATTGACTCATGTGTAGAATGTTGTTGGACGTGAGTGTGTGCAAGTTTAAGAAATCCATGACCTGTAATTTGGACGTCCTTCACAGAAAAACATTTCACGCGATGCTAACAGGATTGAGGACAGATTATGAGGCTAATTGTGAGTTCTTCAATCTAACGTTTGACCACAAATAACCTCAGATTACATTGACTGTGCACTCCATCCTGTTCATTGCCCATCACAACACCCAATTACACAGAGGGTGAAAAACCGCCAGATAACAGGCTAAAAAACAGAGCTGAATGTGTAAATACACCATGTTTCTGCTCGCGGTTAACCACAATCAGCACTCTGCGCGGTCGCCGTTTGTGATTTGTAAGGGCTTTTTTAAAAGTGTTGCTAATTTAGTGTTGTCACAGTGCTAAACCGTACTGCCTACAAATCTGAGAGCAACGCAAACATGGCAGAATAAGAGCGGTTCAGATGATCTAAGCACTCATTTTGCTCAATGTCCAAACAGATGGGACAGAAAAGGATTTCAGGGACGTGGCCCTTCCCCCATTTCCCATTTGATGTGTTTGGTAATGCTCTTGACCAGGATCAACGAGAGGATAAGAACTTTCCTCATAAGTTAAAGTGCAAAGCTTTCTGTGGGCACAAATGGCTCAATAATTATCTCGTGCTGCAAGATTAATTATCAGAAAAGTATGATCAATACAAGACTAAGATTCTTCTGAGCAAAGTAATACAAAGAAACTGCATTTCTGAATGCAGTAAACAAACTATTTATATACTATACGGATAAGAACACACTTCAAAGACATTCTTACTAAATAATAAAAAATAAAAAGAGTCACTCTACTTATGGACAGCATTCTAATCCAACCAATTAAAGTTAATCCACTCAACAAAGCTAAAATTATAATTACTTTCATACAAAAGCAATGGGTTACACAAGGGGGGTGGTTTATGATGCCTTTTCATCTCACATCCGTACACCACCTCACAAATACTGATAAAATATGTACTATAAGAATTATTTCTGCTATAAAACAAACTGAGTTTAGACCATATCCATGTACAAAAATACAACGCACACATACACAAATGTGGACATGCAAAGTGCAGCAGGCTGGGAAATATTCAAGGGCTCATTAAAATAAGGAAAAGACCAAACTTATTTTTAAATCCTTTTGTTGCTTTCCAGAAAGCCTTCCCCCCAGCGGAGAACCTTCAGAACGCCCGCCAGCTCTCAGACACGCCGCAAGACGGCAGATGGAGAGAACGAGAGAGCAAAGATGAAGATAAAGAGAAATATGAGATGAGAGACAGAGAGAATAGGACAAAAGCGCACAGATGGAGCATAGTACAGGAAATAGAGGGCATGGAGAGAAAATAAAAGTGAGTACGAGAGCGGGGAGATGCATCAAAAGAAGGAGACAAGAAAAGCAGAACAACACTGTTGGCTGGTTTGTACAAGATAGGCATTTCACATGAAATAAACGATGACCAACCAGATGAAACCGGTTTCACTTCCCTTCTCACCTCTATGGCACCTGTGGTTATGGTGAGGTGATTGTGTATCGTAGGTGTATTATTATAAACACTTCAAAAGAAAAGGCTAAAGTGTACGAGAAGAGGTGATAAAAGACAAGTAGAGAAGAGACGCAAGGTGAGAAGAGGCTAGAATAAATTAAAACTGATGGCATTAAATGGGAGAGGGCAAGAAGAGACGTGAAGAAATGAAACAAGAAAAGCCAAGATGAGATGAGATGAGATGAGATGAGACGAAAATGAGGTGAAAAGATACAAAGGAAAATTATGGTAAGAGATGAGCCAAGAGAAGAGACAAGAAAAGTAGAAAAACTAAAATTGTATAATAAACTGGATGATAAAATCTCAGAGAGAGATTAGACAAGATCTATAGATGAGATCAGATGAGATGAGAAAAGAAACATAGAAACAAGAAAAAATGTGGTTAAAAGAGGTGAGACAAGATGAGAAGAGATGTTATAAAAAAAGATGAGGCGAAACAAGAAGGTGGTGAGGTGAGACAAAAGAGACAAGGTGAGAAGAGAGGCAAGACAAGAAGAGAGGTGAGACAAGGTGAGACGAGAAGAG
This sequence comes from Ancherythroculter nigrocauda, assembly GCA_036281575.1. Classification (NCBI taxonomy): domain Eukaryota; kingdom Metazoa; phylum Chordata; class Actinopteri; order Cypriniformes; family Xenocyprididae; genus Ancherythroculter; species Ancherythroculter nigrocauda. Next base: position 1,335,619 of record VTFQ01000008.1, on the reverse strand, counting down.
AGGTGAGACTAGACGAGAGGCAAGGCAAGATGAGGTGAGATGAAAGAGACAAGGTGAGAAGAGAGGCAAGACAAGAAGAGAGGTGAGACAAGTTGAGCTGAGAAGAGAGGTGAGACGAGAAGAGAGGCGAGAATAGATGATAGGCAAGGCGAGGCAAGGTGAGGCGAGGCGAGCAAGAAGAGAGGTCAGACGAGACAAGACGAGAGGCAAGGTGAGGCGAGATGAGGTGAGATGAGCCGAGAAGAGAGGCGAGACGAGAGAAGAGACAAGAAGAGAGGCGAGACTAGACGAGGGGCAAGGCAAGATGAGGTGAGACAAAAGAGACGGGGTGAGAAGAGAGGCAAGACAAGAAGAGAGGTGAGACAAGGTGAGACGAGAAGAGAGGTGAGACGAGAGAAGAGACGAGAAGAGAGGCGAGACTAGACGAGAGGCAAGGCAAGATGAGGTGAGACAAAAGAGACGGGGTGAGAAGAGAGGCAAGACTAGATGAGAGGCAAGGCGAGGCAAGGTGAGGCAAGACGAGCAAGAAGAGAGGTCAGACGAGACAAGACAAGAGGCAAGGTGAGGCGAGATGAGGTGAGATGAGCCGAGAAGAGAGGCGAGACGAGAGAAGAGACAAGAAGAGAGGCGAGACTAGACGAGGGGCAAGGCAAGATGAGGTGAGACAAAAGAGACGGGGTGAGAAGAGAGGCAAGACAAGAAGAGAGGTGAGACAAGGTGAGACGAGAAGAGAGGTGAGACGAGAGAAGAGACGAGAAGAGAGGCGAGACTAGACGAGAGGCAAGGCAAGATGAGGTGAGACAAAAGAGACGGGGTGAGAAGAGAGGCAAGACAAGAAGAGAGGTGAGACAAGGTGAGACGAGAAGAGAGGTGAGACGAGAGAAGAGACGAGAAGAGAGGCGAGACTAGATGAGAGGCGAGGCAAGATGAGGTGAGACAAAAGAGACGAGGTGAGAAGAGAGGCAAGACAAGAAGAGAGGTGAGACAAGGTGAGACGAGAAGAGAGGTGAGACTAGACGAGAGGCAAGGCAAGATGAGGTGAGACGAAAGAGACAAGGTGAGAAGAGAGGCAAGACAAGAAGAGAGGTGAGAAGTTGAGCTGAGAAGAGAGGTGAGACGAGAAGAGAGGCGAGAATAGATGAGAGGCGAGACTAGATGAGAGGCGAGGCAAGATGAGGTGAGACAAAAGAGACAAGGTGAGAAGAGAGGCAAGACAAGAAGAGAGGTGAGACAAGGTGAGACGAGAAGAGAGGTGAGACTAGACGAGAGGCAAGGCAAGATGAGGTGAGACGAAAGAGACAAGGTGAGAAGAGAGGCAAGACAAGAAGAGAGGTGAGACAAGTTGAGCTGAGAAGAGAGGTGAGACGAGAAGAGAGGCGAGAATAGATGATAGGCAAGGCGAGGCAAGGCGAGGCAAGGTGAGGCGAGGCGAGCAAGAAGAGAGGTCAGACGAGACAAGACGAGAGGCAAGGTGAGGCGAGATGAGGTGAGATGAGCCGAGAAGAGAGGCGAGACAAGAGAAGAGACGAGAAGAGAGGCGAGACTAGACGAGAGGCAAGGCAAGATGAGGTGAGACAAAAGAGACGAGGTGAGAAGAGAGGCAAGACAAGAAGAGAGGTGAGACAAGGTGAGACGAGAAGAGAGGTGAGACGAGAGAAGAGACGAGAAGAGAGGCGAGACTAGACGAGAGGCGAGGCAAGATGAGGTGAGACAAAAGAGACAAGGTGAGAAGAGAGGCAAGACAAGAAGAGAGGTGAGACAAGGCAAGACAAGAAGAGAGGTGAGACAAGTTGAGCTGAGAAGAGAGGTGAGACGAGAAGAGAGGCGAGAATAGATGATAGGCAAGGCGAGGCAAGGCAAAGGCAAGGTGAGGCGAGGCGAGCAAGAAGAGAGGTCAGACGAGACAAGACGAGAGGCAAGGTGAGGCGAGATGAGGTGAGATGAGCCGAGAAGAGAGGCGAGACAAGAGAAGAGACGAGAAGAGAGGCGAGACTAGACGAGAGGCAAGGCAAGATGAGGTGAGACAAAAGAGACGAGGTGAGAAGAGAGGCAAGACAAGAAGAGAGGTGAGACAAGGTGAGACGAGAAGAGAGGTGAGACGAGAGAAGAGACGAGAAGAGAGGCGAGACTAGACGAGAGGTGAGGCAAGATGAGGTGAGACGAAAGAGACAAGGTGAGAAGAGAGGAAAGACAAGAAGAGAGGTGAGACAAGGTGAGCCGAGAAGAGAGGTGAGACGAGAAGAGAAGCGAGACTAGATGATAGGCAAGGTGAGACAAAGTGAGCCGAGAAGAGAGGTGAGACTAGACGAGAGGCGAGGCAAGATGAGGTGAGACGAAAGAGACAAGGTGAGAAGAGAGGCAAGACAAGAAGAGAGGTGAGACAAGGTGAGCCGAGAAGAGAGGTGAGACGAGAAGAGAAGCGAGACTAGATGATAGGCAAGGTGAGGCAAGGTGAGATGAGACGAGCCGAGAAGAGAGGCGAGACGAGAGAAGAGGCGAGTTGAGACGAGACGAGATGAGAATAGAGGCGAGACTAGACGAGAGGTAAGGCGAATCAAGATGAGGCGAGACGAGAAGAGACAAGGTGAGAAGAGAGGCCAGATGAGAAGAGAGGTGAGACGAGACAATAAGAGACGAGATGAGAAGAGGCAAGATGAGAGATGAGAGGAGAGGCGAGACATGGCAAGGCGAAGCAAGACGAGAAAAGAGATGAGAGGAAACAATAAGAGACGAGACGTGACAAGAAGAGGTGAGACGAGACGAGACGATAAGATAAGATAAGAGACGAGATGAGATGAGACAATAAGATAAGATAAGATATGATAAGATGACGAGAAGCGAGGCGTGGCGAGACGAGACGAGAAGAGAAGAGAGGCGAGATGAGACAATAAGAGACAAGAAGATAAAAGACGAAAGGAGAGGCGAGACGAAATAGAGATGGAGAGGAGAGGGAGAGAGGCTTTGTTAAGCAGATATCATAATTACAATCTGAATTTGAAGCATCAGCAGTGAAGGACCGATCTCTCCTCCATCAGTGTGTGAGAGTGTGTGTGGCATCTTCTCCAGAGGGCATCTTCAGAGTGCCCGCACCAGCTGGCACAATGCAGTTGTATAAACTCAGCAGTATATCCAGCACTTTCTTCTCCAAAAAAAAAAAAAAAGTCCATAATAAAGACAGCGCCATGGACCTATGACACACACATGCCTAACTAGACCCTGTTAGAGGAAATTACAGAACAATTCAGTAAACAAAGACCACCAACAAACTGCCACTCATCCTGATTATTAAACACTCCCTGATCTCCTCCACCGCATCCACAGGCAGCTGACGGGTGTTTAAGATGAGATCAGACTGGACGAGACCTCAGGACTCTGACCCTGCTGCCCATTCCTTCATACGGCGCTGAGGAATTTAAGAACCCCAAACTCGCCCCAAATCCTCCGTCTCATGCTAATCTCACAAGAGACAGTTAAACACCTATACTAATTATACTATCTGCATTGTGTCTAACATTATAAAATACTTGTTTCCTCTCTCAACAGCCTATTTAATTATTTTCACCATGAACTTGACAGTTGGTTTTTTTGTTTGTTTGTTTTGAAAGCACAATGAATATGACACCTCCTCACCATCACCACATTATCATTTCTTTTGTTAGTCATTTTGTAAAGACGATGAAAAAAGACACACATCAGAGGCAAGCAAAGAAAACACTAAACATCCCTGTATGATCATCAGGAGCGACGCTGAATTCAGTCAGATTTCAGTGAGAGAAAGAACAACCATTCTATTTCCCCCTTGTTGTTATGACAACAAATGTATTCAAAGTCAAAGAAATGAACTAGACAATAAGGGGAAGTAAAAAAAAAAAAAAAAAAAAAAAAACTTTAGAGTGTGTACAGGTGATCAGCAGGAAACCGACGGGGGAAAAAAAGTGCTATTTCTGAACATAAACAAACTCACATCTTAGGTTGCAGATTGCAAGATCATTTCCTCCAAACGCGCCGCCAATCTTTTACTTTATCACAGTACTTTTCCATATACAATCACAATATGAGACCCTAAAATATATCTATCTGAGGAGATGGAGCCAACCAAGGAGGCTTTGACCCCCGACCTTACGACCCCCTCTTAACTCACTCACTAAGCAAACCCCTCCTCCTCTTTCTGTGAGCGTCGAATGGAGTTCCTGAGTGCCGGACAAGCAGCTCTCCAATCAATTAGACAGAGTGAAGAGCAGTGAAGAGCTTCAAAAGCCAGTGTGTCAATGAACTCTTCACCTCCGTGACACTCTCACACACTCCCTTCAGTCGAATCCACAATCCTTTAGTGGGACAGGCGGGAAAAAACTGCAAGGCTGTGCTTTCTTCAATCTTTAACAGGTCAAGTAAAAAAAAATGGTAAAATAATAATAACATGTGTAAAACAAATATGCATAAAAGATTTTTAATGGATGGATGGATTTTATTTAGAATTAATTCAGCCATTAACCAACCATGATTTAATGCTAATTAAACTGACCTGAACACAGACACCTGCACTGGTGCTTTTATTCCAACCAGCCTTCAGAAAATTAAGAAAATGTGTTAGATTGCATTAAATACATTCAATCTCTTTTCTCTCTCACAGTGAATTGACACACACCCACCTCCTCTCACTCACTCGTCTCATTCACTCCGGCTGAATAGAGCTTGTATCGCTCACATACTTGTATGTCGCTCACAGCTCGCGAGAACCAAACTGAGCTCTTTTTCGTGGCGTATTACACTTAAACTGTCAAATACATACAAAATTATGTCAAAATGTCCGTCTCGCCAAGAAATACAGTCAGTTTTGGAATGTAAATAGAGAACACACATGTTGTGTAACAGTATATTGGATCCGTACATAAGCTCTTAAAGTGACAGCAGCCCAATAAACCTGCTGCTGTCTGTCATGTTAATGAAAGAACAAAAGAGAAAATCGCTGCTCTAACTAAATGACTTTTGTAACTTTAATTGTAACCATTAATTGGCAGTGCTTCCCACTCATAGACTTTACTTGGGCGGGCCGCCCAGGTATATTTGGAGACACATTTTTGCTTTTATTATTTTTATCCTTTTATACTTTTTGTATCCGCCCGAGATAATGAAACCATCCGCGATCGAATAACTAGTGTAAAATCTCCCCTCGCTCTATGTGTTTTGTACCTGCTCGTTGTGTGTGTGCACAAAAACTGTTTTCTCCCGCTGACATTCAGACTGCTTCAAAGTGATACCCAATCAATGAATAGTGCACATTTATGCCAAGCAATTGCTAATGAACTCAAGTTGATGAATTATGACAATGTCTACTTTAGAGCCTTTATATAATATGTTTTAGAGACGGTTGAAGGAATGCATATTTTATCTCTCTCGTCTGAAGCCAGCAATAGTATAGACATTTCAAAATAAGAGTCTGGGCTTTAGGCTTGTTTTATAATTAAAAGTTACATGCCAAGTTTTTTTTTTATTTATTTATTTTTTTTTTATTCTTCTTCTTCTTCTAGACATCATTGGTATTTTGGTTACACAATAAATTGTATTTATTTGATTTCCATTTAATTCATACTAAACTATTGTGGAATCTGAACAGGAAGAAAAGACTATAAACATTATTTGACACGTAAAATATGACACTATATGGCAAAGCAAGGAAAACTCTATCATTTAAATGCTGTAATTTTGCATAATTTACTATGCATAATAGTGCATAATATTAATATGTAATTAAATGCATTAGTAGCTTATGTAATTAAAATTAATTTCAATAAATAAAAATATTGTTAAAAATCACACATTATTTGTTGTTTATCACATTTTTGTGCTGTGGGTAATAGGATGATTTTTCACCCGGCTACCACCGCAAGTATATTTCAAACCTGTGAGAAGCACAGATCTGTATTTAATTTTTACATTGAAAACTATCCAGTGTTATTTTACATTTGATTACTTTAATTTCTGTAGTATTTCTTACCTGAACACTACTGTTAAACCCACCTGAAAAACTTCATTTGTCTCTTTATTCTATTGTATTTATTTGTGCTATCGTTTGCAATTTGTTTATTTGTTCTTATTTTTTTATTATTTTTGTCTTTTTTTTGTAAATATAGTTCAAAGATTCAAATAAAGCCTCCCTGTGCTGTGTGTAAGCTATTACAACAAAATTACCCAAATTATCAAAAAATTATGAGATAATAGCAAATGATCTGTATGGCGGTATATATAGCAGTTTTCCCCGTGGTATCGAAAATGGTATCGAATATCGATATTTTTTAAGATATCGCATCAAAGTTGGAAAAGGGGGGAGGGAGCAAAATCACTCAATCAATCAATCAATCAATCAATCAATCCAATCAATAAAATAAATAAAAAACTTTGACTCCTGACACCTGCAGATTAAAATATCTTCATGTTTCTAGAGATCTGAGTTCAACCGATTCTAATACCATGAAGAAACATGAGGAGCTCATTATCTGCCCACGGCAACCACGACTAGTTATATAACAGCACTTGAAGGACTGCTACATTATCAGCTAATTAAACATGTCTTTTTTATACAATTTTTAATTGTTATGCTTGTAAAACAAAAGACTACACCTGCAAAGATTAAACAGCATTCTGTGGGGATTCTTGAACCGTCTCCTTGAGTCTTGCCTAAATTAAGAGAGAAAAAACTTTAACTCCACCACACTTCAGATGAATTCATGCAAACCAAACAATGTCACCAACGACCATCACTAATGAAGCATTCACCACAATAATGCAATCTGACCTTACAGGTACACAACAGGTTTGCCAAACTACCTTGAACATAAACACAGCCAGGCCGTCACAAAGACAAGTAATCAATCAAGAGCTCAGCTCCTCATTATAAAGTTATGTCTCCAAGCAACGCTTCTCGGCTCTAGTTTAAGAGCGCTCTTAAATTGGCGCCGAGGCCTCTGGCTTCTTTTAAATCATCGTTTCCTGGTTCCGTTATAAGTCACCTCATCCTGGGGTCAACAATGATCCATAATGGGTCACTGTGAAAGGTTAAAATCAACTAATGAGCAGCCAGAACGGCTGCCATGGAACCATTGCAAGATATATTAATGGTGCTAATGAGGACTTTGTTCACCTAAGTTTCCTCACAGTGCTTCCCTGTAGAGTCCATACAGTCTGACCCTTTCCATTGAACCACAGAAACTGTGAAGCCAGGCTAAAAGGAAAGAAAGAGCAACGGCAGTGCAATAAATCCACAAATAGATCTTTTGAAGTTCAAGTCACACACAAGGTCTCAAATGCAGTTCAACAACAATCGCCAGTTAAACCATCACATGTATTGGCTGAACTCATCTTTTTGGCATGTGGCATCTTTTTAGCTATTACACATTGTCAAAGAAGCCTCTTTCCACAAGTTGAATTACCCAGCCACTCGTAACGTTGTGACTCAATCAATACCTTCAACACAAGAAGAAAAGATTTACACAAGGCCTTCGAGCGAGACATTACTTTTGAAAGATGATTTCTCCTTAAACCACATGTTTTACCTGAATCAGTGGGAGATATATGTCTTTTTTGTTTCTTAAAGGTCACATACACACTTTGTTTCTTCTTTAATGTGGAGTTGATTTTGTTAGATGTATGCTGTTGTGAAGACAAATCATCTTCTGGTGAAGATATGAAGACTGAACTCCATTTGGCAAACATAATGTGGCAATTTAGCGTCCAAATATATGCAAGAACACCTGCAAAAGAGACTAAAGAGAGGCCAATGTGTACCCGACAATAGTGTCATAAAACATTGGAGTTGTAGATTTATCCAGATCTGCCAGCAAGAAGCTCATAATGTTGTTGGCACAGACGGCAATGTATACAAACACACAAAAGCACTACTGTACAGGTGCAAATGAAGGACAAGCTAAAAGAGTGTCTGTCAGCATTCATGTTTTTGTGTGCTTTAACCTGTCAGTTATTCTTCGAAGAGTTCAAGGTAGGAAAACAAACTTTGCATCACACACCTGGAGATAAACACAAAAACTAAACTTTCACAGACACACAAATATACAGCTTTCCAATTCTCTCTATGGAAAAATCAATTTACCACGGCCGCTAGCTATTGCTAATCAAGCTCCAGGAAGTGGTCTGCTGAAACAATTTCAGAACCACTTCATTCTTTTCTACATCTCCTAAAATTCAACACAGGGACTAAAACACACAATGGCATTTATGAAAACGAATAAAAGTGCAGAATGATCATTAGACGTTGAGTTGCGCAATATGAGTAGGGTTCGGATTTCCCAATCCCATTTCCCTACTTTCCCCATCATTTCCTGTCCTCTCTAAACAACCAGTTAGTTTAGTTCATTTATGTACATCACTATCCAACGCAATGAATCATTTCAAAACTCTGATTCAATGACTTGTTTCACTCAAAAAGGCTCATATCCTTGTGATGAATTTTTTCACAAATTGGAGAGGGATTTGTTTTGTTTGCATTAACCACCTTTCTTCATGGGCCAACCAATGCCCTGAGAAACATGAAAGCTTCTTTTGGTCGTCTATTCATTGCCGAAAATCTTTTTCTTTAGGAAGAAGCCAATGTCTGCTGAGACATTAAAAAAACCATCATTTCATGGAAGAGAAAGAAAAATGCAAAGAGGAAAGGAAACAAGTGAAGAAGGATGTGAGGCATGAATTGGTTCCATCTTTTCTAGTATGTTAGAGCAGATAAAAATGTCAACAAACTCCCTATCACTCTCAGTGCTTTTAATCTTTTATCAATCCGCAGCACGCATTTGAACACGCATACCGTTTTAACAGGTATTTATTCTCTCCTCTTGTGGGTACTTTCCTTATCCCTGTGCGCCTACTTTAATTGAAATTGAAAGTGTGTGACAATACCGTGAGCCTGCCGTGCCCCTGAGAGTGACAGCGATGATAACGGTGCACTGGGGAGGAAGAATGCTTGTATTAATATTTAAGCATCGTGGGCCGGTGTGGAGCCGTCACAGAACCGCAATGTAAGCGGAGTGTTGGATTAACCGGGCTTTGTGTGACCTGTTCTCTCTAAGTTTTGAAGGTGAATCACATGTCTGATATGAGAGACCTTATATAATATATATTATACGAGAGTCACGACTCCACGCCAAAAAGACAAAAGCGGAATGACCAAGTTCTGAGTCTCTGACCCAAAGAGGCAGAAGACAAACAGACTTTTGCAATAAGGTTAAGCTCAGGAGAGCAAAACTTTTCTTCAAGGTACCTTTGTCTGCGAGATTGTTAAGGACCATATGCACCTACTTCAGGACCTCATCTGTGTATTCCAGATTTTAAGACCCCCAGGAGATCAGCATCTCACAGAGCTTTGTGTTCAAGGCTGTTGAAATTGATTCCGGCTCCTATCCTCTATTGCACTGTTACCCAGCACAACCAGACCACCGCCATCAGACTGCAATCACATGGATTGTAAATATCACTTTACCAAATCTCTTTCCAGCGTCCTTGGCTGGTTAATAACAAAATAATATTTCATTTATTTGTTTGGTGCATAATAAGGTTTGTGTTTGGCCACTGAGTTCACATGTGCAACAGATATATCTGTGATTGGCCATTGAGTTCACATGTGAAACAGATATGTCTGTGATTGGCCATTGAGTTCACATGCTCAACAGATAAGTCTCTGATTGGCCATAGAGTTCACATGTGCAACAGATATATCTGTGATTGGCCATTGAGTTCACATGCTCAACAGATAAGTCTCTGATTGGCCATTGAGTTCACATGTGCAACAGATATGTCTGTGATTGGCTACATTGATCAACTCTTCAAAAACATGTTGCAAATAGACATCTTCAATGTGTGAACTCAATGGACAATCAGAGGTTTTTAAGAATCTGCTCAATAGCACTCAAAATGCTAGGGAGGAATACTGGTATAGTCACATTTTTAAAATTTCAGTACCGACTTGGTATCAAAGTTGGAAATTTTGACAATATTTCAGAGAAACTAAAACAGACAAATTTATCTTTTCATAGGATAACGTAACTCTGAGTGAATACATATTATATACTTCATTCCTTTATCATTTATGGTATTCATTTAGTAGTTGTGTTGACTTACTCTTGTTAATCTTTTGTTGTTTGTGTCTTATTTGTGTTTAAAGGTGCTCCGACTGATCGGGCGCTGATCATTATCGGCCCATAAGTAGAGCTGATCAGATGATCGAAACTCGTGAGACAATTTTTATGCGCAGCTAAAACTGCTTCACTACATTCACCGGTCTGGCAGTTGACTTCCAGTCTCTCACTTGTTGTTTATCGGAGATAGTGGAAGGAGACAGACGTGTGGGAACCTCTACATAACTAGTGCCTCGTGTGAGGTTAAGTTAGAATGCTACGCCTACCATACACCACATCCTGTTTCCAGCTAACCAGAAAAGTTTTGGTCAATCACATGGCTGTCAACCTGTTTATGGACTAAAAAAACAATGTACACTTAAATATTTCCCTGTAATTTGTCATATGAGAGGCAAAGCAAATATATAAAAGCCAGCTCTCAATGCCCTATCTAAATAAAGCACACAGAGGAGATGTCAACCTACTCGACTCCATTTAAAGGTATCGTCGGTGGGAGGCTGTCTAGAAAGCATCATCCTGTTTCCATCTAAACCAAGGTTAAACTCTTTCATTTGGCCTCTTTCTCTCTCAATATATGAGAGGATACAGACTCCAGCTGCAGTGGGAAAACAACCAGTCTATTAAACGCACAACAACCAATGGTATTAAACTAAAAGAGTTTAATACCATTGGTTGTGTGTGTGTGTGTGTGTGTGTGTGTGTTTGAAATGCGGTCTCAGACAAAGCCTCCAGGTGGGGATTAGATGGAGAAACAGACCCTTTTCAACCCTTTGTCTCCCCGGGGTAAACGGGGGCAAAAGAAAAGCAGGATAAACAGAGGAGGAGATGGGAGGGGGTGAAGTCTAGTTAGTGAGCGTGTTGGGATCTGCGAGTGTTTGCACAGTTCTACAAATCAAACGCAGCCGACACACACTTACTGTGCTCATCAGAGGAAGAGTGAGAGGTGAAGAGTGAGTTGACAGTGAGGTGAGCAAAACAGAGGAAGAGATGGGGTTGAACCAAAACATGTACCTACACATGAAAAAAATGTGGTAAATTTTCCACTGAGATAAACATTTGTGATACTATGCCTCTACTACAGTGGTTCTCAACTGTTTTGGCCATTATCCCATGGTCTTTAAGCCAAGACCCACAATTATTACTCAATAATGGTGGACACACAAACAACTAGACAGCACTTGTGTGTCAACCATTTTTGAGAAACATTTATCTCCGTGTTTTGAATTTCTCATATCTTTAATGCCAAGAAACAATGAAAAATACTTGTTAAACTGTGATTTAAACCATATGTAGGGAGTTAAACTAAAATCCACTGAGAAGTTATAGGAGTAAACTAATGTGATGCATCATTAAAGTTGAGCGAATTACACTTGCAATCATTCATTTCTGACATTCTGTAAGACTTTCAGGAAGTCCAAGACAAAGTTAAAGAGGTTAAGTCATCATCAAAAATATTGACTCATAATAAAATGTGTCTTTTCTAATTGCAGCAATGGCCTCAATAATCAAGTGACATGCAATTCAGCAAAAGCAACAAATGCAAGTGACAATTTTTACTGACTGAGCAACAATTTAATGCATAATCAAAGCCATAACCACAAACTGAAGATTAAAAGGGGAAAATGTAACATTTTAAAAAGCTACCATCGAAACACATTACTGAGAGTTCATGTTTACATTATAAAGTCACTTACAGTATTGCGTATTATAATTAAATCTAGTATTGTGTGGTACTTGAGTCAACACGTGGGCAGGCATGTCATGAAACCAATGAAAACTAGATAACATCCTACCACACAGCAATAAGTGAATAATTACACTGCCATTTCATCTAAGAGCAAACAATAGAATGATATGACAGGGTCTACAGGGTTGATCTTGCACGCCGAGCGAACGTTACAACCTTTTGTTGACTTGACGAATCAAACAGCAACCGTCTGTTTAAGGTCGGAGATAAAAATCTCTAATGACAATAACAGACGTGAACTACTCCAATCAAACAGAACACCAAGTTGCCATATTGACATCTTTTATAGCCTGGATCAGAACAGGGCAGTTGAACAGAGGCCAAGGCTAAAGGAGTGCATGTGTGTGTGTGTGTGTGTGTGTGTGTGTGTGTGTGTGTGTGTGTGTGTGGCCACTTTAATTATGTTAATGCAGCACTCAGGCTCAGTGAGAGCAGTATTAGTCAGTGGGCAGGGCCAGAGAGTGAACGGGGAGCCATATGGAGCCCTTTGCCAAAGTTATGTTATACAATCTGCTGCAGAAGAGTTATGCTAATTCTACTGACGGACCCATTTCACACTACAGGACGCCTGGCTGAGAGGCTGAGAGAAAGTCATTTTAAAGACCGGAAAGAAACACGCTGGGTGTAAATGAGTGAATAAAACAGTGAGCGAGTGAAAGAAGAAATAAGCAAGAGAGCAAATGACTGAATAATCTGAGTGAATCTATACACACTTTCACTATATAAACAGCCTTTTTACCTTAATTGTCGAAAGATTAACATTTTTAATCGTGATTAATCACATACTTATAAAAATTAAGCATACATGATCTTGTTTAATGCATTTATTTTGTTATCATTTACTATATACAGCAAAGTAAAATATCACAAAACTGCATTGTCTGCAATCTTTAATCAATGTAAATGTAGGTGTCTTTTCAAAAAAGGACCCTTGGAGACTCCAAATGGACACCTAATAATCAAAATATTTAAGGAGTTCATATAATTCAGAAAGTTATGCACACCAAAATCATATCATATCATATCAAAACCAAATCATCACAGAACAAAACTTGTTTCTTGGGAATATCCCGGACGAGCCACCAAACTGTTCCAGAATTTGTTCCAGAATTCAGTGTACAGTATGTGTACAGTGCAACAGCAAAGAGCTTTGTTTACATTTTAGCAATAGCGCTGGGACAATACATTGATGCATTGCGAATCGAGAAATGATTCTGAATGGATTCTGATGCTTTCCGTATGCATCGTGATTCTCTCTCGAATCGATTCTGAGCTTAGTTTTCAACAGCAGATGGCGCTGTGTGCTTTAGAAACAGCCGTACTCTGCTTCCTTCCAGGTCGTTACATACACCACTTGAACCTTCTATAAAATAATCATTCATAAAGTTCGTTAAGGTTGAAGCGAATCACGAGTGTGTTTGCAGTGGTCTGTTTACATTAATCTGGCGTCATAAAAGCATTCTGAGGTGCGAGTACATTCTCAGACTCAGCCGAACGCACGATCGCTCTTCTTCATGAGCATTTGAGCGTGCGGTTAAAAATAGCTGAGAGCGCCATCTGCTGTTAAAAACTAACCTCAGAATTGATTTGCGATACATTTGGAAAATATAAGAAACGATCTGATGTCAAGTTGCGATACTAAACAGGACCACATGGAGATGCCAAAACAACCCTAAACCAACCATCTGACTGCATATACTACAGTACACGGATCCATTCAGAATTACTTAAAACAGCAACATACAGACGACAAATCCAAACATTATCCTGAATTTGTGTAGAAACAACGTGAATGTACTGAAACGTGTCTGCGCATAAATAAAGTGTGCGGTCAGTGCGCTGAGAGTGCACATATATGATTTGTTTGCGCATCAATAAAAACAGACTTGCACATGCTTACTGTATGATTCCTGTACGTCACCGCACTGAAATCAATAAATTTAATGAAAAATTAGAGAAAGGGTGAGCAAAAGAAGGAGTAAGCAAGCAAATTAGTGACAGAAAACATTTAAAAAAGTGCACAAATGAGGACTAAAAAGCAGAAGTGGAGTGTTTAAGGTAAAACTTCAGAGGTGACTGTAACAGAAGAGTTGATGGAGGGAGAAACAGAAGCGAGGGCGCATATACGAAAGAACAAAACCTGACGAATGAGGGCCATGTGTGTTTGTGTGTTCAGCGGCGTGATTATGAGGCTGTGTTTATGTTTCCAGCAGCCCAGTGTAGACGGGCTACCGCACACTCAACTCCCACAACTCCCTTCCGCCCCCTCAAACACACACAGAGGGCCACAAATCACCCCCACGGCTCCTCACGGCCCCTGAACGGATCCTGTTTCGCTCGTGTTCCTCTTTCTGCTGCCCGGTGAAAAGAGTTTCCCTGGTGAGAGACTGATGAGTTACGCCTTCTTTTGATGTCAAGAGTTTGGAACACGCCTGCTCGAGCACAAAGGACAGAGAGAGGGAGAGAGGGGGAAAACAGAGGAGAGAGCTGCTTAACAATTTTTCACACATGCTAGCCCTCCAAAAGGGCAGAGGGAGGGAGGGAGGGGGAGAATTCCATTCGGAGCACCGTGAGGAGCAGAGTTAAGACGGATGGATGAGACGATAACGGCCCCGGAGCGCCGAGGACTCCAGCACAATCATCACACTCTTCTTTTTATTAGCTGGTTGTTTCACGCAATGCCATCGCCAGGGTTTCGTACAGAAGAACCCGGAGGAAAATTTATTGCTCAGAGGTTGTGCTTTCATAGCTCAGAGTTCTCAGTGCTTCATTCAAACTTAGTTTCTCCTAAAATTCTTTGGGAGAAATACATTTAGAACAGGAATTTTTGACACACAGTAACAAACTACTATAAAATTAAATATGGGTAAAACATCTTTGACTTTTGATTGCAGGTTTTGGTGTCAGAGATTCAAATTCGACCAGTGGCCGGTTGCATGCAAAAAAATAATTGTTGGTTTAACTTAAAAAAAGTTGTGTTAAAATTTTGAGTTCACTGAAATTAAAAATTTGAGTTAATACAATGAAGGCGATTGGTTTAATCAACAGAAACTCAAAATATCATGTTATCTGAACCACATTAATTATTTAAGTTGGTTTGACAAAAGTCAAAAAATGTTGTGATAACAAATTATGAAAATAATTGTAGTCTTGAAAATAGTACGCTCAAGTAAAATTGCAATATTTAGCATATTAGGATGATTTCTGAAGGGTCATGTGACACTGAAGACTGGAGTAATGATGCTGAAAATTCAGCTTTGATCACAGGAATAAATTATATTTCAAAATATATCCACATAGAAAATTAACTTTAAAACTTTAGAACTTTAAATTGTAATAATAGTTCATAATTTTTTATGTATTTTTGATCAAATAAAAGCAGCATCAGTGCACATAAGAGATTTCTTTAAAAAAAAAAATATATATATATATATAGCTGCAAGCAGCAATTATCGGGGTTCAATCTCTTTAAGGCCTTTACGCAAATGGGTTAAAACATATGTTTTATTAGTAAGCCTGTAACCATCTTGATTATAGATGGAAAAGACATTTAACAGCAAATACAGGTAATTTATCATAGAAAATATATAGTTTTTAAACCTTTTTAACAGTTATCGAGGTTGAGCCAAAAACATAGGACTAGTTCGCCAAAGTTGGTTTTTGAAATAATCTCCAATATTTAACATATTAAGCGATTTGATGGACAACAGCGGTCCTAGAGGCAAAGTTGTTCAGAATGAGGAGTTCTACCATGTGGTATGGTTGCCTAAAAATTTTGAGTTCACTGAAATTAAAAATTTGAGTTAATACAATGAAGGCGATTGGTTTAATCAACAGAAATATTATGTTATCTGAACCACATTAATTATTTAAGTTGATTTGACAAAAGAAAAAATGTGATAAATAATGAAATTTTAGTCTTAAAAATGTAGGCTCAAGTAAAATATTGCATTTTAGAATGATTCTTGAAGGATCATGTGACACTGAAGACTGAAGTAATGATGCTGCCATCACAGGTCTTCTTTTGAAAACATTAAAGAAAAATCATACCAACCCCCAAACTTTTGAACAGTGGCAAGTTTTAAAATAAAAACAAATAAATAAATAAAAAAAACACTTACTAAAAAAGATGAAATATTTTATTTGTTTACTTGCATGTCATATGACCATTAACCAACACCAGAGAACCGTGAACAGAATTTGTGTATATATGATTGAAATATTAACTTAAAATTCCAGGGGTGAGCTACTTCAAGTAAATATTTTAGGTCAAAGAGGTTCTGCTGACAAAAACATTTGGGAATCACTGTACTAGAGAATTATAAGGAGAAGCATCGAGGTGATGCTTAAAACAGAACTGTAAATGGAGTTAAATCTCCAGAGATATGAGCAATATTTAGGTATTAAAACTCTCCCTCTCAGTAAGCTCAAGAGAAAAGCACAATTTTAAGTCCATTTGCTCCCTATTTAATCTTATTGCTATGCAACAGAAACAGCTAAGATGCTAAAGAGATCTCATTTGTGATTTTTCTATCTTACGCAAGGGGACAAAAATTAGATGAAGACCGAGAGACTCAACTATACAAAAACAAACAACCCCAAGCTAAAGATTTGCATTTGTTTTGCATCATTAAAATAAGTGTCAGTGGCGCACAAGGGAAGAAAAAACCCTGATCTCTGATAGCACAATGCCTCATTGACCTTTAACAAAGGGCATCCGCATATGAAGAAATATCCCTCGGAGGATGAAGATGAAGATCACATGACATAATTTGAGCCCAATCACTGTCCTATCGCAGACAGAGATCTGATCTCTTCCTGATAGCGGCCCTGACGCATCACTTCCTTGAGTTGCAGGAAGCTTCAAAAGTGTAAAACAACTCACTGGCTGTAATTTAAAGCAAGTAAAATGCTACATTTTAAATGCCTGAATAAACGCTTCAACAATGTTACTATAAATCATAATTACCCATAATGATAAAAAACGGCAAGCAGCGTGAAAACAAACACTCGAATCTATTACAACACACTCCGATGGTGAATTTTACCGAATGCACTTCCAGCGGTTCAAATGTTCTGCGAAACACGGAATGTGCATTAGCCGTCTCCAGATGATTCAGCACGCTTGTCAATCAGATGTGAAGTGACTGATGACGGCGTGAAAATAAACACGGTGGAGAGAGAGTAAAGGAGAAAGAGAAACACATCATCTTCGACCCCTACGAGTCTGAGGAAGTGCCCTTCGGAGCAGGCCTCGAGTGCACGGTAGAAAACACGTTGTTATAGTAAGCTGTTAAGTGCACTTTAGAGTCTTGGAGCTTGAAAAGCTCGAGTTGCTCTGTCAAAATGCTAAGTGACTGTGAGGGCGGACACGGCGTATCGCTGAGAAACACTTCGCCATGGTCGTCTCCTTCTGTCAGACACCTTTTCCTCTCTCTCTTCACTAGCATCTGCTATTAACCGTCAGGACCACCTTAGCCACGGCCAGGAACTTCACACCACAAAGTCACATCATGGAAGACATCATGACAGCTTGTCGTAACCAGGCCAGACAAGATGAAGCAACAAGCTTGCAAGAACTACAGGACTGTTCATTTGTTAAAAAATTAAATATAATAAAACTAAAATGTATACTACTGCTCAAAAGTTTGGGGTCAGTAAGTTTTTTTTTTTATTATTATTTGTTAATACTTTTGTTGAGCAAGGATGTATTAAATTAATCAAAAGTGACAGTATAGACATTTATAATGTTACAAAAGATTTGTTTTAAAAATAAACGTCTGTTTTCTCTAAAGATTAGTGAAAAAGAAAGTAAGCAGCACACTTGTTTTCAACACTGAAAATAATAAATGTTATGCTTGAGTAAAATTGTAAAATGTAGAATATTAAAATGTTTTCTGAAGGATCATGTGACACTCAAAACTATGCTGAAAATTCAGCTTTGATCACAGAAATAAATTACAATTTAACAAATTCACAGAGAAAACAGTTACTTTAAATTGTAATGATATTTCACAATTTTTAATGTATTTTTGATCAAATAAATGCACTCTCAGTGAGCATTAAGAGATTTCTTTCAAAAACAATAAAAAATATAGCTGCAAGCAGCAGTTATCGGGGTTCAAGCTCTTTAAGGCCTTTAAGCACATGCGTAAAAAGGTATTGTATTTTAATTAGCAAACATGTAACCATCTTGATTATAGACCATTTACAGCAAATACAGGTAATTTACCATACAAAATATAAAATTTTTAAAGCTTTTTAACAGTTATCAAGGTTGAGCCAAAAACATAGTACTAGTTCGCCAAAGTTGTTTTTTGAAATAATCTCCAATATTTAACGAACGATTGGATGGGCAGCAGCGGTCCTAGAGGCAAAGTTGTTCAGAATGAGGAGTTCTACTATGTGGTATGAATGACGTGGGCGTGCATGAAAAAAAAATCGTGCAATACACAATCCTTTATGCACATGAAAATCTTGAAGGCGCCCCCGGTGGCTAATTTCTTTCAAATTTCCGACAGGCCTCTAGGGTCGTGAATCAAACAGGCCCAGCGAGTTTCCTTCCGATCGGCCTCCATTAACCTTGTCTGATAACTGCTCAAACTTCATTAGCCAATGGCAGACATGTTTTTGAGATACATCAATATCCTTTTAGACACTTAAGGCACCTCGGATAAAGACACTACATGCAAATTTTCAATCCGATTGGACTAACGATTAAGTAGTTAAAGCCATTTTCATGGCTTTTTTCCCATGTTATAGCGCCACCAAGTGGCCAGTCGCCACATCCTTTTCCACACGACCACAGAATGAGCTCTTACATAGGTGTGCCGAGTTTGGTGAAAATATCTCATTCCGTGCACAAACGAAGTATGAACGTTTTGGCGGCCCTTGACCGTGAATTGAATTTTTTTTTTTTTTTATCAATTAAATAAAAAAAATGGTGGGTGGGTGGATGGATGGATGGATGGATGGATGGGTGAATGGGTGGATGGATGGATGGATGGATGGATGGATGGATGGATGGATGGATGGATGGGTGAATGGGTGGATGGATGGATGGATGGATGGATGGATGGGTTGGTGGGTTTATGGATGAATGGATGGATGGATGGATGGGTGGGTGGGTGGGTGGGTGGGTGGATGGATGGATGGATGGATGGTTGAAACATCTTTCCTCATAGAATGGCACTTCTAACAGGGGTTAAGAACCTTGCTCATTTCTTGCATGAATCGAACCAGCAACTTGCTGTTAACCACCACTGCAAACTGAGCACTTTACCACACAACATCTAGCACTGCATACTGAGAGACAATTCTGATGATCTGTTGTGTAATTACATAAAAACAGCATAGATAAATCGCATCGAAACAACCGTCAACAGCACTTGCGGTTACAAGAATCCGTTGCAAAGGCAGCAGAGAAAGAACCAACATTCCCCTACATGTCCATGATTAGCATTTTCCCACAATTCAATTAGCACGCTTGTCAAGTGAAGGGGGTGGTTTCACATGGCCCGGTTTGATTCCAGCTACAGTGCCTAACAAAAACACAAAATTCAGACTCATACAGGATAGAAGATTCAGGTGAAATCCTCCCGGTATCAGTGACGTGGACATCAGGAGGAACTTGTGAAGTGTGTAAAAAATGAAAAGTGATCCAGACAACAGGAAGCCACCAGGGACACTCCCACTCATGGCAGGCAGACAAATCCTTTCAATACATCAACATACAAACAGAGCGAAAAAAAAAAATGACATCTCATTGTACTCCTGCCAAGTGCCCGCGCTCCTTCACTCTTTCATACACTCACTCTTCATTTCCTCCTCCCTCCATCTCCCTCTCTTACATTATGGCTTTCTGTCAGTGGATATACATTTTTCTGCTTCCGCTGCAACCTCGCGCATTTCTCTTCTCTCCTTGATGGCAAATCATCTTCTGTAATGGACTGAGATGCTGACAGCCAAAGGTCACCTGATTCATGTCATGGAAACAGCTGGATTATGACGGAATATTCCCAACCTCCCGCCCCAAATCACCCTCACATCTCAGGTCTCCAGACTGCTACCAAATAGCCGCATTTTCCAACATTTTTTCCTGCTGATGCAGCTAAATTTTGTTAGAGGTCGCACTGGTGCCACCACCATGTTGCCCAACTGATAAGAGCTGCCATTTCTGCTGCATATGAGAAATTACAAATGGCAAACGAAACAAAAGTGGAACGAAACAGCGCTTGTTTGAGCTGCGCAGCATGGACCGTTCATCAGCTCACTGCAATAACAGAGCCCAGAAGAGGTTTACTCGCGGGACGATCTCGATCACGTGACACTGTACTACACCAGTGAGAAAGCGTTTGAATTCACTGCAGTATTAATAACATCGCTGCGAGAAGTGTTCAAATTCAGCGCAGAATTCTGTTATAAACCGTATCAGATCAAACAGCGCCGAAGTGGAGTCCAGCAGAAACACTGTGCCATGAACGAACAAGTTAAAGAAGGCTTTTCAATCCACAAATCACCAACATTCACCATGGATTTAATGTAGTAACGCTAACTGTAACCATGGTATTGTGGCAGAAATTTTCAAATGTTTTTACCACATCATTTCAGGGTTCATACAACCTTTTAGGGGTGCGACGAGACGGTTAGCTCACAAGATAAGACACGAGATTGAGTTCACAAGAACAAGACAAGATTTTTGGGATTGAAGCGACCGTTATCCAACTGAATTAAATTATTTTTATTTCTATAAAAAGCAAAACGACAGTGGAGGTGTAATGAAAACATAGCTGTGGCATATTCTATCCTTAATTTCACCCTCACACTCCATCATGGCAGCTTTTCACCTCAACGAGAAATCCCATCACATTTCAATCTTGTGGCACGAGATCTCGTCACACCCCTGCAACCTCCTGAGAGTGAAACTCAAGCACTTTTCAAGGGCTTTCATGTGCTTCACACTTTTTCCAGCACTTCAAAGCTCTTAATATCATCCAATTTAAATGTCATTTTTAAAGTGATGATTTGTAAAACTAAAAGTTTAAAGATGCAGGAAAAATAACACTTCCTGGCAAACAAACACTTTTATTAAAAAAAAAAAAAAAGACATGAAATTACCACTATAACAAGTAGATGGCTTGTTATTGCAGATGGCATTTATTGGCTTATTATTAGTAACTGCATTTATTAATGCAAAACAATAGTAATTTTATAATAAAATTAACTTTGTGATTTAAAAATCCCATCTCTCAAATGTTAGTCTGGAGCTCTGCCTCTCCTTGCATTATTTACTTCATCCCTCCAGTTTCTAATAGCCAGAGTCACTTTCTCTCTCATTAATTCACTCTCTCTGCCCTGTACAAAAGGTGATGGCACAGGCCACACTTCCTGTGCTCAAGCAAATCACATTAGCTGGTGCAAATTGTTTAAGTAAATCAGCAAACAAACCTACAAGTTTACAGGATCATCCCTGTTTGCTGAATGCTCACTTGTAAGTTTCATTCCCCAGACGCCACAAAAAAAATACAATCCAATATGTTTATATTCTAGTGAAAGCCCATATTAGAAAGCAGTTCAACACTGTGTTCAAACTCTGATAGTAGAAATATATGCAAAAACCTGCACAATTCTTGACTTGAGATGTGCTGAACAATTAGATGTAAAACGTGAGTGTTAAATATGCCCTCAAGAGACATTCACACTAAATCTAGCCCAACATAACAGTGTAAAGAGAAGAAAGAACACTTTCAAACAGAGTTTTAGGAAGAATTTGACAAGATTATCAGATCAGAAAAAATTCAATAAAAAGTAAGTATTAAATACATTCTAGAACATGAGAGTTAAATGTATAGTGAATGCTCAGGCCTCATCTTCAAGAGCATATTCATGCCGACACGCCTGGCCAATGACTCCATGACTGCGATCTTCAGTCGCTGCATAGACCTGCTTTTACCAGAAGCTGCTGTGTGATCTACTAACAAGTCAACAAAGCTCTTGTGAGTCATCCATCATGTTTAAGCACTGATATGGAGTGTATCAACGTCTGCTGAAATGTCAGCCCTCAAATAAAGGCTGAGGAGCGTCAGTACTCAGTCTATCACTGGAGTCAGTTTAAACCCAACAGAGGGAATCACAAGGGCTTTCACCACACAGGACCCCATTTTTATACTTATTGGGCTTTTCACCCCTTTTATTGACAGGAACAGGAAGTTTCTGGGGGAAAAGAGAAGAAATGGGAGTGGGAAATGTCAAATCCTAGAAGTGTATCCTGCATGAGAAACTTGTCTGGAACATGCACACTTTTGGTTTAAGTAAAACTAAAACTATTAAAAACGGAGAAAAAAAAAAAAAAAACGAAAATTAGAAATGTTGGAAATTAAATAAGTTGAATCTAAGTACTAAATTTACTAAAACTGAAAATGAAAGCACACAATTTACTATTTCGTTCCCTTGATTTGCAAAAGCATGCGCACGATTTACTATTTCATTCCCTCGATTTGCAAAAACATGCGCATGATTTACTATTTCTTTCCCTCGATTTGCAAAAACATGCGCACGATTTACTAATTTACTATTTCATTCCCTCGATTTGCAAAAACATGCGCACAATTTACTATTTCATTCCCTCGATTTGCTAAATCGTGCGCACAATTTACTATTTTGTTCCCTCGATTTGCAAAAACGTGCACACTGACTTTTGTTGTATGGAAAAGAGCAGCTCACACATTCTAAAAAACATCTCCTTTTGCGTTTCATAGAAGAAAAAAGTCCTATAAGTTGCAAATGGCAGGAGGATGAGTAAATGATGACAACTTTAATTTCGGGTGAACTATTCCTATCCTTTCTACTTCATAAACTCATTCGGCAGCAAATGCCCACCTCATTGAAAAAATTTGCACATGCAACAGGGTGTGCAGCAACAAAAAACACAAAGATAAAGTTGCATGATTCATACAAGCTCATCAGAACTCCGATCTCAGCTGGTTGTTGACGCAGGGTGAGGTCGTTTTAACCAACAATGACCCCACTTTTCCATGCAAAAGAATGTAAATCTCTCCTTTGGAAAACACAAGAGATCTGGGAGCTTGTTTTTAAGAGGCCTCACATTAGCAGAGATCCCATCTCCCTCCTGCTGCTCTCAGAGAGACGGAGAGAAGGGCTTTTGTGGCAAACGGGACGACTGACAGCCCGACCGGGCACAGACGAGATTTATGCGCTTCATATGAAGTTCATTAAATAAACCTTCCCAAACATAAAGCGTGTAAAGTCACTCAAGTGGGAGTATGGCATCTCCAATGTTCAGGAAACAGACACTTCTTGTGAACAAAAATTAAAATAAACAATGGAGCTGAAGTGAATGACTTGTCAAAAAGAACTGTGGTAGTTTCATTGATGTTTAACTCTTCCCATCATTGACAGAATGTCTTTTATGACACAACGCTTCCTTGACATTGACAGAATTTCCCTAAAACAGAAACAGAAACAAGCGATAGAACTGCTTACGCACGCGATCATCAAACATTGATTCAACAGCATATAAACCAAAACAATATTTAAAAAAAAAAAATGCTAACAGGCTGATATCTAGCTAGCTAGCAAAAGGACAATCAAACATTTTATATTTAGTACAAGTTTTTAAAATATTACAACATTTTCCATGTTTTATAGCGGTTGTACTGAATGACCTGATGTTTCGGGACATGCGTATGATCAAGTGAAACCATGAATTTTTCAGATAGTTAAGAGAGAGTTAGTTACTTTGCTTCATGACCATGTGGTCTTTTGCAGGTGTCTGAATGATGTCATATCCTGTCACATGATATTGACCGCATGACTTGATCCAAAATGGTCTCTTTATATTGGTTACTCCGAATGACATCAATGAAATTCATTTTTCCGGACATTCTTTCTCATAACAAAGCAACGACTTTTACACATAATTTTAATACAATTTTGCACTATGTTGATATAAGATGTTATAAAATCATGCCAGAATAAAAAAAAAATATATACATTTATTACATTTTAAGATATTTTAATCACAAATGAAATGCCGAATGACCTTTTGACTCTTCAAAATCTTTAAAATACCTTTATATGTAGCAAAATATAATTCAAACCTTTTGGATCCAATAAAAGAGATCTAGTTGTACTACCTTACACACTTTGGATGTCATATCTTTGTTTTTTATTATTATTAAGGCCTTTGGACAAAACATATGACTCGTCACGTCATTGATCCAAACACAAGCAAACAATTCAGTCAAACGTACAAAAGAAAATGTACAAATGAATTATACCTCATGTTTAACCACTATCTATATAAGAGCCAGCGGCAAATTCCCGAATTAATTGGCCGAGATGAAGCTGTTCTCAGCGGGTACACGAGCGCTGAATGACCGCTCAAGACCTGGAGCTCGCATCTCCGAAAACGTCTAAACAAATGATAAAATCGGTGCTATGTTTATATATGAGTGTTTATATATTTGAGGACTAAATAACTACATTCTCGCCTAAAAAACTACATTCGGTTACACAATAACAGTAGTATTTGTAAAAAATTATGGTATATTTGCTGGACCGCCATGACAGTCGCCGCAAGCAAAGTACTGGGGGAATTTCGCACGGCTTTCAGCCAGTCAGATTCAAGAACCAGAAAGCATAATATAATATAATATAATATAATATAATATAATATAATATAATATAATATAATATAATATAATATAATATAATATAATATAATATAATATAATATAATATAATATAATATAATATAATATAATATAATATAATATAATATAATATAGCATTTAAAAGACTAAAACATTAGTTTTACAGTTCAAATAATACATTTTTAGACAGAGAAACTGACAATTTATGCTTTTAAAAATATCTCCGTCCATAGAATTCCTTTGTAAGTGCATTATTTGAATCAGTTTTTGACTGTATTAACAGACTGAAGTGTGGGTCAAAATTATTTTCTATGGTATTTAAACTTTCATTGAATTAGACATTTTTTTAAAGCAAACCATGGTGTGTTTCTGTAAGAGTGAAACAGAAATCAACTATTACACTCAGTGAATGATTTACTAAAGTTTATTTGCTTAGACTACCCAAGTCAGACATTGCTAATGTGTAACCGATTGTACAAATTTATGAGGTGTTATGCAAATTCTCTGGGCAAACAAGTATACAGGAATAAAGCTGCACACAAGCTATCTTGGGATTCTCACGGCTGAGTTTGGACTTCAACCGGGCTTAATAACACAGCGGGGTTTCTCTCCCTCCACCACCCGAAAAGCATCAAGGCACAACTCTCTGCAGACCGTGAGGCATGCTGGGTAATTCCAGAGAGGCTTTTGTTGAGCAGCGGTCAGACGAGGTCTATAACAGGTTCCCAGGAGAGGGACACAGAAGAATCGGCTGCACACAGACGATGTGGAGAAGCAGAGAAGTTTGGGAAAAGTCTCCTGCTGATGAGGAGGGAGAAAAATCAGCACCTCTTCATTCAGTTGGATTCCTCCTTCTCTCGGCTCAAACTCCAACCTGTCTCACTCAACTCCAGAGACTCAAAGAAAGAATCTCGCTCTTCACCCCTCCTTTCTCGCTCTCTCCTCTGCAGAGGCAATAAATCAAGCCTGTGCTCTCTCTCTCTCTCTCCCTCTTCAGTAGATAACGCCGCGCGGAGCTGCCAGCTCACTGGAGTTGTCGACAGCATGGCCGTATCAGCAGAAAAGCGCATAATACGGGAACATCATGTGCCATAATACGGCCCCCACGAATAAACTTTCCTCCCCAGT
Organism: Ancherythroculter nigrocauda; assembly: GCA_036281575.1. NCBI lineage: Eukaryota > Metazoa > Chordata > Actinopteri > Cypriniformes > Xenocyprididae > Ancherythroculter > Ancherythroculter nigrocauda. The sequence goes on along the minus strand of VTFQ01000008.1, from coordinate 1,309,931 downwards.
TCAGGGCTCTCTAGAGCGGGCGGTACGGGACACGGGGAACGGGAGGCTGGGAGTCTTAAGCCCTACTCAGATGAGACATGCATGGGGATTTTATCCTGTTGGGGTTTAACATGTCATGTTGAAATTATGAAGCAAACTGACTATTGTTTTTCCAGCCTAACTCTCCACATTTCCTTTGACCTTCGTTGAGTGGCTGTCATGTGCAACTACCCTATTGCTAATTTTCTGAGTAAAACAACAAATAATAAATCAATAAGGAAAGTCTGATCATGAACTGTTCAAAATAGCCATTGTAGAAGCATCATTAACCAACGCCTTCCCTTAATTATACAGATAATAGTGTTGTCACGATACTGGAATTTCCAACTTTGATATCTTGAAAAATATCGATATTCGATACCATTTTCGATAGGAAAACTATCGCCACACAGATGATTTATTAGTTATTATCTCATATTTTTTTTGATAATTTGAGTAAATTTGTTGCAATAGCTTACAATAATAACTACATTTACAAATAAAAATACACAAATAATAAAATAGGAACAAATAAACAAATTGCAAACAATAACACCAATAAATACAACAGAATAAAGAGGCAAATGAAATAAACATGGTGGGACTAACAGTAGTGTTCAGGTAAGAAATACTACAGAAATGAAAGCAAAATAACACTGGATAGTTTTCAATGTAAAAACTAAATACAGATTAATGCTTACAATTAAAGTTACAAAAGTTATTCAGCAGGTTTATTAGGCTGCTGTCACTTTAAGAGCTTATGCACGGATCCAATATACTGTTACACAACACGCACTTTCTCTATTTACATTCCAAAACTGACTATATGTACCTGAATACTTGACATTTAGACATAATTTGGTATGTATTTTACTGTTTAAGTGCAATAAGCCACTAAAAGGAAGTCAATTTGGTACTCTCAAGCTGTTTGAGAGGTGGCTTTATGTGTGCAATATAGATCAGTAGTGCGAGCGATTTTGGTGTGAGCGTGAAACCTACGGCAATGACTAAAATTATGCGCAATATAAGCACTATTCAACCGGAGCGAATGAGACGAGTGAGTGAGAACGTGCAGCTGCTATTAGTGTATCAATACTGCAGTAAAGGAGTATTAGAACCGTTTCAGATATTTCAGCATCGATACAGATTGACAACACTAAAAGATAATATTGTAATTCAATTATTTATCCCATATAACCACCTGCATCCAAAGCTCATCATGCTCATGATCTCTGCCCTTAATAGCCTCAAATAACTCAAACATCGTTTTTAGAAAATGAATCCCATCCGGGCAACACTTTAGACTCTTTTTGCACACTTCATTCACATCATTGCACACACCTAACACAAAATCTGATGTCAAATGGACTCTGGTCTGCACCACTGCACCATCAAACTACTTTCTACAACTTCTAGATATTTGGTACGTTCACTGGATAGTTATTCGACACACCTCAAAGGTGCATGAATGATAGATACACACTTGACCTCTCTTAAGCTTTATCAAACAGCATCAGTAGGTCACTGAGATCTTTAAAAATTGATCAATCATTTTTCCGAAGTTTACAAAGGCATGCACAATGTTTTACAACTTTCAAACATTTCTTTACCCTTTTTTTTTTTTTTGTGGGCACCATTTTTTGCGCCAAATTAATTATTTTACAAAAACAATTCTTTCCTGCTCATTTAATTGGGAGGTGGATCACAAAGCACAAAGACACTAAGATGCATAAAAGTTGTTGCAAGCAATTTAATAAAGTTTTAATAAACATTTGTTTATAGGAAGGAGCTTGTCATGCAATTGTTAAGCAGTTATGCAAATGCTCATTAAAGGAGTGCTTATTATGTGGGAAGCACTTGTACTAAAAATCATTAACCTGTGCTTTTATAAAATAAAATAGCAAAGACTTCAGAAACTTCTGTTCAGTTGTTTTGTACTTAGTCATTTACACACAGTCTAGAATTATATTACGATAGTACTGTGGATAAATAACTGTGGATAAAATAACTTTTTTAACTTTAGTTAGTGTGTAATGTTGCTGTTTGATCATAAACAACATCTGCAAAGTTACGACGCTCAAAGTTCAATGCAAAGGAGATATTTTCTTTTACAGAAACAACTTTTTAAGGACTACAACAAATAGCTGGTAGGGACTACAGCGAGCTTCTTCCTGTGTTGATGACATCACAAACCCTAAAATTTACATAAGCCCCGCCTCCGAGAACACACAACAAAGGGGGCGGGGCCATGTTCATCATTTTGGATGCGTGAGATTCTCCAGCTTTGTTGTTGTTGAGCTGTTAAAGCTCCGCCCTCCTCTGGAAAGGGGGCGGGAGCAGCCGCTCATTTGCATTTAAAGGGACACACACAAATATTTGACAAGCTATAATAAATGATCTGTGGGGTATTTTGAGCTGAAACTTCACAGACACATTCTGGAGACACCAGAGAGTTTTATTACATCTTGTGAAAAGGGGGCATAATTATAATTGTTTTATAATCATATACTTACAGAGAGCGCATATGTGGGGAAACAGTTTTCCCGGTCAGTCATATAATATGTGCAGTGGCTGACCATTTAGAATCAAGTATGAGTATTAAAATCTTTCACTATACACCTAGATCATATAAACTGTGTTTTCGCCTGTAAAACTTTCACCCATTGCGGTTTTTCGGATGCAGTCACACAGGTTTCTGAGGCAGCCTGGGATTTCTCACGCAGAAATGAACACTAACACGAGACGCTCTTTAAGGAAAAGTGAAGACACCTGCTTCAGCTGCTGGTTGGGGGAGGTTGAGAGTCTTTATAATTTCGAGGTGGAATTTGTGGCTTTGCAAATTAATGCTCGGCAGTGAGCCAACTCACACAGGGAGAGTGCAGGCCCTAATTATGAATTATAAAAATGTTTGCTAATTAGTCATTGCATGGCAATTTGTCCACAGCACGCGGAAATCAATTTGGTGCTATCGCCGAGGGCTTTACCTGGCAGCGCGGCACACAACAAGACTTCAAAGCCAATGTCCGTCTTAACGCCAGCAATGTTTCGGCAGGAGACGCGCTGGCCAAAACTGGGACGTGAAGATTCCAAATCACACAGGAATAATAATAAAAAGTAATGAGAGTGAGAAGCGCAGAGAGATCGGCAGCGAGAATATTTTTAAAAACAAGCACAAACTGCACACATACAAAGCGATAGCAGGAGCGAGAGAGCAGAGCGAACACATTCACTCGAGCATTAACAGCGGAGTTGTGTTCATCTTCATGCATTCATTTATGCTAAACACAAAGGGCAGGCTGAAGGGTGGTCAAGTCTTTGTTTATTAAAAAGCCATTAGAGATAGAGGAGGCACTGAAGCGCTCAATCATGCAGTGCCGACATTAGGTCCAGCTCAAGGGCACGTTTCTCTTCACGGGCCACAGGATCCATATTATCAGACAGCGGCCGAGAACTTCCTTCATCTCATTCATATTAATACATGAGTAAGTCGAGAAACTGACCTGGCTGTGAAGTAAAACAGCAGAAATACAAAAAAATAAAATCGGATTATTTAGAATGTGGAGTGATACACTGTGTCATGGCAGTTTAAACAGATATATCAAATAAAATAGAATTTGTCAGGGTTGTCAAGCTATTCAAATCTTTTATCAAATTAGATGATTAATCGCAATCAAATTTGGCTGAGAAATTCCCCCCAAAAGACAATTGAAAGTCATTATTGTGTTAAATGAGGAAAGCATCAAATAGACATTACAAAAAATATTTTATTTGATTCAATATTTTATTTAAATTTAGGCTATTACACAAACTTTTCAGGCTTCGGCGGTCACAAGGGTAAAACATGACAGAATTTTTGTTTTTGGGTGAACTATGCCTTTAATGTTTTTTAATTAATATGGAAATATGAAATATATTTTTGAATAAAATGATACTCTAAATAAGAAACTAAAACTTCCAGTGGGTGGCGGAAGATGAGTAAGTCATTGAATCATTCATTCATTCGATTCGTTCAAACAGCTGATTCATTCAGGAATTAAGTAAATGGCTCTTTTTAAGAATGAGTCATTGAATCATTCATTCACCCGATTGATTCGCTCAAAACATGGATTATCTGCTCTGGCTTTTATAGGTAATATTTTCATTGGCAAAATTGAGCAAAAGTAAAAATAACACAATAATAATTTATTATGTATTGAACTGTTGTATAAGATCAGTCTCAATCAATCTCACATTTGCACTCGAGCTATTCGGGACAAAAAAACAGCACTTGTGTGATATAACTATAACTTAACTATATCATGATATAAATGAAAGAAAATTTTAGCCCTAATATACACACACGCGCTTTCATACGAAGCTATTAGAATGTAAAACACAGAGACGCTATTGAGAACAACAGCAGAGGACTCATAGCACTTTGTTTGCTAGAGCTCAGCGTCCTTGGCTAATTTAGCATGCTGATCCTAAAACACCGTCAGCCAGTCACGACCTTCCCTTGAACTGCCCTAGATCACTTCACACAAACTTATAATCTCTGTTCGCACTTTGTCTTCACACAGTTGAGATGTCAGATGACAAAAAAAACGCTCTCTCTGAAATGTGAGCGATAGCACCTCTTAGCGCAAGGCGTTCTTTGAAAGAAGAAAAACAAACAGCTTATCTAAGAGAAACACTATTGAACGCTGTCGAGCAATTACCAAACCTCCACAGACAACAAGCAGAAATGGGCCAAGATAATCAGCAAAGAAAGAGGTAAACAAGAAGCTTTTCAGTAGTCAGAGCCAGTGATATGAAGCCGGGCTTTCATCCTGTAATAGAAATGAAGTGGAATGATGCCCTCAGAAGGGATAAGGTACATATTTTCAGTCGGTAGGTTCAGTGTTGCCAAATGCTTTCAATTAAAAGTAGCTAAAACTGGTAGCTAAATGTCAGGTGGTACAACCAAATAATATACTGTAGTTGTACCACCTGACATGGAAAGTGTACCAACCTTTACCCATACTTGAAATTAGTACCTGCTTTTGAGAGAGAAACCTTTTGACTCTCCTCTGGATGATGCATTATTATGTTTACTGCTATTACCTTGTCAATTCATAATAAAAGTCCCATGTTTGCAGTTGTGCCACCCTGACATTTGAGAACAATATTGCTGGACAAAAGTTTTTCAGTTATCTCAATAGTAATAGTATTTCATTTTTTATTATTAAGACACCATTTTAAATAGTTTTCTTAGTCTGTTCATTCGTTTGGACAGTTGCACCACCTGACATTTTGGGGGTTTAAGATAACAAAACATAAAATAATAATATGTATTATTTAAAAGTACTAAAAATGAATTAAAACTAAATAGGTTTTATAGAATAAAGTGATGCATGTCATGAATTTATCAAATTATTTTAGAAATAAATAATGCACTTGAACACACAAATATGCATGTCTTTGACCCAAATAAGGTGCACCATGTCATGCACACAAATACTAAACACAATCATGGTAACACACATGACACTAAAATAAGGCAATAAACATTTAGTTAACAACATAATATGTAACATAAAACCTAATGTACGTCATTACACAAAATATCGCTTTAAGATTACACTCATTGTGGATTATTTTTAACCCTAACATCTTAAAAACACAATACTCATGGCGGGAGGCTCACGGTGTGCATCCAGTCAGTAGTTGGATGATTAGTGTCCCATCCCTAGACCTAGAATATCTAATAATGAATACAAGATTAATTATTCATATCACAATGGAAGTGAAATTGCAGATAGGAGGCAAACATAGAAATCAAATGTTCTTCGAGTCATTGGTCTGAAAGTCTGATTTCGCGGTGGGCGGCCACAGATTCCGCATTACCACATAACGGGCTTTGAGCAGCCTGTATTTAATCCACACTGATCTGATGGGATTAACACATCGAGGTCAGGCTACTGCTATCAGGCCTGGCTCCGAGCTCATTTCCTTACCGGCCCGGGAAAAACCGTCCCGTCAGAACCTCTGCTTTCTGCTCCAAACAGATCTGGAGACCGCCAAGCCATCTGGCTCACGCTCCCAGAGCCAGAATCCGGGTTCCTGCGGAGAGCTGGAGGATTTTATAAGCTCCGAGCTACTGACCTCCAAACCACAACGATCACAACTGCTCACCACATCAGACTAGAATTTGTGGAGCGGCAAATCTACACACACACACACTTAAAGGGTTAGTTCACCCGAAAATGAAAATTCTGTCATTAATTACTCACTCTCATGTCGTTCTAAACCCGCTAGACTTTCATTCATCTTCAGAACACAAATTTAGATCTTTTTAATGTCAGTTGTCCTAGCAAAGACCTAAACTGACCCATATACAGGCTAAACAAAATGTCACTGGTTCATGACATCATGATGGGGGCTGTGGGTGTGTCCAGCACATCAAATATTGTTATTCATAATACAGAAGGCAGTTGTCCATTAGTAAGACCTGCCATAGTAAATCTTCCATGAAAATACATTTTCTCTAATGTTCTAGTCACGCTTGGGGTAAACTGTGCGGCCCTTATCCATAAAGCCACAGTGTGGAAAATTATCTTGCCTGTTTGATTAGACACTGACACCGCTGAAGGAACAGGAAGAGATATGAGGAGAGAGAGGCTGAAGAAATGAGTGCGGATATATATATATATATATATACGAAATTAAAAGAAAAGACTGACAGCAGTACCGCAGGATTTTCTGTGCCAGTTTATTGGACTAGGACTCAAAATCTGCTGCAATATCTTTAAATAGACAGGACATGGGGAAAAAGTGACAGTAGGTGCACACGGCCCAGAATCCTCTCTCTTCATTCACACACAAACACACAACACACACATGGGCTCATTCCCGGGAGAATACATATTTATAGATTCTCAGAGCGGGGTCCAAAAGTCTAATATCACTAATGCTTCAATTACAAATATTTATTTGCTACAATACTGTCAACATGACTAATTAAATGAAAAGCTGAACTGAAAAATTAGGAAGAGTATATATATATATATATATATATATATATATATATATATATTTTAGGAATGCACCGATACCGATAACCGATAACCGATAATTCTTTATATTTGAAAGCCGATAACCGATATATTGGCCGATAAATCCAAATCTAAATCTTATTTTTATATAATTTTTGAGATTCTGATTACAAAATCAAAAGTCTCACATTAAAAGTCATGTGTCAAGCACACAGTGATAATGTTCTCATTATAATATTATGTAGTCTATATGACAGACTTGTGCTGTACGTCGTACTGAACTGTATTTTCCTTTTTTGAAGTGATTTCAATCATATTTCAAGCAATTTAAAATCATAATGGAGGACAGTGAGCATCTGAAGTGTTTCAGCTGAAGGAAATAATCCATTATTTATCAGCTTTAATATATCGGCCAAATGTTCTTATCAGGCCGATAATGATAACATTAAAAATGAACATATATCGGCCGATACCGATATTGTGGCCGATATATCATGCATTCCTATATACTGTGTGTATATATAGAGTAAATTATGAATTTCATATTCAATATTCATTTAATGCCATAGCATTCATTTGTTTTAAATTGTTCAAAATCTTAAAACTTTATTTTAATTTTTTTTTCTTCTAAATTGGATTTCCAGTGTGGTCTCAGACATCTGGACCTCACTTCATTCTGGTTTACTTGATTAGTATTTTTCTTTCTATTTTGTCTTTTAAAGGCACAATATGTAATTTTTCACCACTAGAGGTCGCCTATTTAAAACAAAGGTGTAGCTTGATGATGCCGAGATCGAGCGCGGAATTATGAGAAATGTTGTCTTCACCTCACAGCCGGTGGAAAAGAATCCGACGGGCTGAAATCATGTTCATGGATGAGATTATTAACATTACACATATATTTTAAAGTGTCTTTGGCGTTTCCATGGTTTCTACAAAATAAAACCGAGGGTAACGCGGGTATGATGTCATTGATAGGCGACGCACGGACACGGTCCGTGTCCTGGTTAAAATTGCTAAATTCTCTGGATTTAAACATTCTTGGAAACATCTGGGATAATGCAAGTACAAAAAATGTCAACAAAATATATAAAACTGTTCTAGTGGTTTTTGGATATTTATTCAAAAAATCTTACATATTGTGCCTTTAATAATTACAGAGGTGACAGATATTTCTCTCTCCATGATCTGAAGGCAAGCTCATGTAGGCCTAATATAATAGTTTTCAAATGACTCTTTGCAGCTCACAATTGCATGCCAATAAAACGTTCAATTTCATTTTTCGCCAAAATAATCATAATAAATGTCTGGTATAACAGGAACATGACAGTGTGGTCTGCTGTCCCGTCGGCACCTTGTCATTTCAAGTTAATTGTGTCTGCTTGATCACTGCGCCCAGCCTCCTAACCAGGCTGCCCCCAACCGCGATTCTATCTTCGTCTATGACGGCTAGAAATGAGAAATCACAGCAAATAGATTACTTAAAAGAGACAATTCACCCATAAATGAGAACTCTGTTATGAAAGACAGACCGAACAGCTACATTTCTGTCAGTTTCTCACAGCTATAAAAGCAGCAAAAGAGTCACATTTTGGAGACTGACAGCCAGTGGTCATGACAGCCGTAACATGAAAATAATTATTAGCTTATCATTATCTGCCAGCGCATCCCTAGTTTTGAGCAACATGCAGGGAAGTAGATGACACATTTTCATTTCAGGGTGAACTGTTAAACTCTCAGACAGCGGCCCCCTTTCTACTGTTCTTACCAAGCATACTGGTCAAAGAGCAGACGCACACCCTTCATTAAACAGATTACATACTGTCTAGAGCAGCAGGGGCAATGCCTGGTAGTCCATCGTGGAGGAAAAAAACACAACCGCTGGTGGCTGATTGCACACGCCTATCGCTGTGGGAAACATTCTCACACCTCACACCCACACGAGAAGCTGGTCTCCATCCACTGGTCTATCTGAAACCCCTGTGCCTCATGCCTGAGAGCAACACACACACACACACCGCTCGGCAGATGGCTTCCCGACTGAAACCGGTGCCTCAATGAGAAAGTGTGGTGATACACATCTCGTTAAGCAATTAAAATGCCCCCATCGCTCACATGTCCGCCAGGTCCCCAGAGACCAGCACGGCGTGAATGCGATTTGGAAAATGTGACTCTGGAAATTCTCAACAATCCGAAAAAGACCTACGTGTAATTAAAAGCTCGTCCTTCGCTATGTTAATGGTCACGAAGAGGAGAGAGAGCGACGCTTCCAAAGTCTCAGGAGCCGAGAGAGATTTGAATGTAAACAAGCCCGTTAAACATGTCTAACAAGCATGCAGATTGGCACAGCTGTCAGATGGCTTCCTGCCTGTTGGTGGGAATGGCGCTGGCTTCCGTGAACTGTAACGCAATGGACTGACAACAGGTGTTAAACCCTGAGCTGCGGTCGCCCAACAGGCTCCTAATCTCAAGAATAAGCAGTCAAGACTGAAGTACACATCTCAGAGTATTTTAGAATAAAATGCATTTCACAAATGTGACAAATAAACTTTGGAACTGATTGTCAACATCATGACAACACATATAATTAGGGAGCCAGACTGCAATTAAAATGATGCAAACGCAACCAATCCACAGAAACAAATAAATTATGAACCATTCTTTATTAATGAATCAGTCTGAAATATTAAAAATGGTTCCACTTATTTGCTGATCTTCTGACTATGACAATTGACAAAGCATAAAATTACTTTAAAGGTGCAGTAAGTGATTTCTGAGAAACACTGTTGATATGTGAAATCAACCCAAACAGACACACCCCTCCCTTCATTGCTCCGCCCCCAAAATGCATGAACACGCAATGAAAGAGTGGATGTCTCTTCATCATAGCTGAAGCGAAGCAAAATAATACTTCGCGAAAAAAATAAAGTTATAACAAACACATGATAAAGAAGAACAAAAAATTAACAAACAGTATACAGTACATGCCCCCTACTGCTGATTGGCTCACTCTCCTCCCCCATCACGAGTGGACACGCCCCCTACTGCTGATTGGCTCACTCTCCTCCCCCATCACGAGTGGACACGCCCCCTGCTGCTGATTGGCTCACTCTCTCTCCTCACCCATCACGAGTGGACACGCCCCCTACTGCTGATTGGCTCACTCTCCTCCCCCATCACGAGTGGACACGCCCCCTACTGCTGATTGGCTCACTCTCCTCCCCATCACAAGTGGACACGCCCCCTACTGCTGATTTGGCCCACTCTTTCTCCTCTCCCATCATGAGTGGACACGCCCCCTGCTGCTGATTGTCACACTCTCTCCTCCCCATCACGAGTGGACACGCCCCCTACTGCTGATTGTCACACTCTCTCCTCCCCATCACGAGTGGACACGCCCCCTACTGCTGATTGGCTCACTCTCTCTCCTCACCCATCACGAGTGGACACGCCCCCTGCTGCTGATTGGCTCACTCTATACCCTCCCCATCACACGTGGACACGCCCCCTGCTGCTAATTGGCTCACTCTATCTCCTCCCCCATCACGAGTGGACACACCCCCTACTGCTGATTGGCTCACTCTATCTCCTCCCCCATCACGAGTGGACACGCCTCCTACTGCTGATTGGCTCATTCTATATCCTCCCCCATCACGAGTGGACACGCCCCCTACTGCTGATTGGCTCACTCTATCTCCTCCCCCATCACAAGTGGACACGCCCCCTACTGCTGATTGGCTCACTCTATCTCCTCCCCCATCACGAGTGGACACGCCTCCTACTGCTGATTGGCTCATTCTATATCCTCCCCCATCACGAGTGGACACGCCCCCTACTGCTGATTGGCTCACTCTATCTCCTCCCCCATCACAAGTGGACATGCCTCCTACTGCTGATTGGCTACAAGTGTGTTGTGGTGCTCTTTTCCATCCATTTTCAACAGTATTTCTTGGAAATTGCTTACTGCACCTTTAATGCACATCCCTGTGAAATGTTCAACCACTGCAACAGCTGTCAGCATTGACACCTATGATTATAAACAATCATCTACATCGAGAAATTATGCAATCTGGCAACTACTATATAAGTAAGCATAAATTATGTCAGTTGATATTTTCTTTTTGAAAAACAGGTCTGAACACCATGAAGCCCCATAGAAACACAAACAGCCCAGCAATCCTCAGCAGCTCAAAATCTCCACAAGAGATTTCCAAGGGCATAAAAACCACTCTCCTTTTCACAGGCTTCAATGTGACCACCATCATGATTCAAGCGCCTAAAAGCAAATTCGGAGCTTTTTAACCTATCAAAAAAATCTCCCTTTTTAATTTAGTTTTACGGCTTTGAGAAAATGTGCAACGTTTCAATCCTTCAATGCACCCTGCATTGGTCCTTTCAAATCACTGCAACTAATGTGAAAAGAGCGCTTAGATCTGTGCAACAAAGCAGCATATCAAATCCAAATTATCTACACACCGTATTTCCCATCTAATTATCAGAATAATGTAGATATTAAAAATGAGAAATGACAAAACTTCTCACCTCTTTCACCACTGACCCTGTGCTAATTTCACAGACAAAACGAACATGTACACACGCATGATGAATTAGGGAGGAGCAGCACTGGTGTGGTCCGTCTGCCGTTATCACGGGAGAGATTAATCAAGGAGAGGAATGTGCATCCATATCTCTGCTGCATTCCTAAGGTCGCCAAAAGCAACACGAGTAATGGCATCGCCGTGATACGAGGGATGTTTTACACTCAGATCTTTTAGGTAGAGGAGTCGGGCTGGTGATTATAAATCTGATCTGAATTAATCCACAAAAATCCTATTAAAAACTAAAACAGTCTATGTGCATCATGGCTCTGAGATGGATTTCACATCATTGCAAAAGTAAACATAATACACTTCACAAACAGTAACTAACTCGTTTTAATTAGACTGAAACGGAATCACCATCATATGTAAGAGGAGAAAGATAATGAAGTCAAATTTACATTTCCCATCCAGAATACACGAAGTTGCCACTGACTACCACTGGCCAGTTATTCCTGACCTGAGTGCACGAGTGTCCTGATGCAGTCCTGTAACCACAGCCAGCACACACTGTTTACAAGAGGCTGTTTTACAACACAGTAATTTTCCACCTCCATCATTGGAGAAAACACAAACATGCAGAAATCGAAAATGACACAAACATTTGACACAGCAAGTCCTGCTTTCCACCTGAGATAGCAGTTTCACTTTACAAAACTTTAATATGGTAAACATGGTTTGCTAAAACTACTAAAATTCCTGTAGCTATACAATAAAGCTTTGATGACTGAGTATAAGCCAAGCCAGAACTGAAATGAAATCACAGAGACATTTCTAATGTGTTTCAATGGAGTTAATTACAGTAGTTAAATACTATGGCATATTATGGTTACCATGTTCATTTTTTAAAGGTTGTCATCCACTTTCAACAAAACCACAGAAACTGCAACTTAACACATTACATTCTTGGGCTTTTCACAACTGAAATCGTTAACTCTAAAAAATGCTGGGTTAAAATTGAGGTTAAAGTTGGGTTAAAATGGACAAACCCAGCGATTGGGTTGTTTTAACCCAGCAAATGGATTGTTTTAACCCAGCGATTGGGCTGTTTTAACCCAGCGAATGGACTGTTTTAACCCAGCGACTGGGTTGTTTTAACCCAGCGATAGGGTTGTTTTAACCCAGCGAATGGATTGTTTTAACCCAGCGATAGGGCTGTTTTAACCCAGCGAATGGATTGTTTTAACCCAGCGATAGGGCTGTTTTAACCCAGCGATAGGGCTGTTTTAACCCAGCGAATGGATTGTTTTAACCCAGCGAATGGACTGTTTTAACCCAGCGATAGGGCTGTTTTAACCCAGCAAATGGATTGTTTTAACCCAGCGATAGGGTTGTTTTAACCCAGCGAATGGACTGTTTTAACCCAGCGATTGGGCTGTTTTAACCCAGCGATAGGGTTGTTTTAACCCAGCGAATGTACTGTTTTAACCCAGCGACTGGATTGTTTTAACCCAGCGATAGGGTTGTTTTAACCTAGCGAATGGACTGTTTTAACCCAGCGATTGGGCTGTTTTAACCTAGCGAATGGATTGTTTTAACCCAGCGATTGGGCTGTTTTAACCCAGCGAATGGATTGTTTTAACCCAGCGAATGGACTGTTTTAACCCAGCGATAGGGCTGTTTTAACCCAGCGAATGGATTGTTTTAACCTAGCGAATGGACTGTTTTAACCCAGCGATTGGGCTGTTTTAACCTAGCGAATGGACTGTTTTAACCCAGCGATTGGGCTGTTTTAACCCAGCGAATGGATTGTTTTAACCCAGCGAATGGACTGTTTTAACCCAGCGATAGGGCTGTTTTAACCCAGCAAATGGATTGTTTTAACCCAGCGATAGGGTTGTTTTAACCCAGCGAATGGACTGTTTTAACCCAGCGATTGGGCTGTTTTAACCCAGCGATAGGGTTGTTTTAACCCAGCGAATGTACTGTTTTAACCCAGCGACTGGATTGTTTTAACCCAGCGATAGGGTTGTTTTAACCTAGCGAATGGACTGTTTTAACCCAGCGATTGGGCTGTTTTAACCTAGCGAATGGACTGTTTTAACCCAGCGATTGGGCTGTTTTAACCCAGCGAATGGATTGTTTTAACCCAGCGATAGGGCTGTTTTAACCCAGCAAATGGATTGTTTTAACCCAGCGATTGGGCCATTTTAACCCAACAATTGGGTTATTTTAACCAAATTTAATAATAATTGAAGTAAATTAAATTAAAACAATAAACATTTATTAAATTGCTTATTAATAAATGTTCACCTTTTGATTATTATTGTTTCCTCTAGTAATTATGTGTCTGATTTTTAATTTCCAACCTATTTTGGGTTCATTTTAAGCCAGACATACAGACATTTTTAAACAATAGTTGAGTTAAATAAAACTACCCAGCACATTGGGCAAACGTTTAACCCAACCACTGGGTTAAAACAACCCAATCGCTGGGTTTGTCCATTTACAACTTGGGTTGTAACGATGTTTAACCCATAATTTTTTTAGAGTGTTGGTCATTGTTAACCCCAGCTGAACTTAATCCCAGGTTATCTTGTTTCATGTTTCACACTGTCCATATCTTACCCAGAGTAGTCAGGTTTCTCATACTGTACATTTATAAACTTTGGGTTAGCTTACTTGTTTGCATACGCATGACGTCAACAACAAAATCCGTGGAAGTGTCACCATAGCAGACCCACTGTGCTCGTCTTAAATATTCTGATATTAATCACTCCAGTTAACGCGTTTATTTACCGTCGCTGTTCGGCATTTTAACCGTTTCAGCTACAGCGCATGAAAGTTTACGCGTGCGTAAGCGCGATATTTATGAGGAATGCACTTACTATTGCCGAACAATTCGCCGTTTACGTTAATTTAGTGAATGAACGTGAAACGTTGCTTAACCCAGGGTTAAAACTGACCTTACCTGGGGTTTCGATATGAAAAGCCCATATAAGTGAAACACGCACTGTATAGATGAGGGCAATGGCATTCGCGCTAAAGTTCGTCCTCCTCAAACCCCAGGAGACAGAATCTGTGGCTGAAGCCCAAACCAAACATCGCGTTCGAGACAGCCAACATCTCAGATAAAAGCAATTCTACAAGCTTCACCTTTGGTTTTTCATCCTGCTCTCCTTTTTGTTCAGAACCCCCGGTACGCAGTTGGTCAGTTCGGTCCAGTCCGCGTGTAAGCCACAACTCCAGCCGGTGGAGAACCGAGAGAAGAGCCAGGTCTCTTTCCTGTTGGGTCGGTAACAGGTACACTTCTTCTGTCCCGGTCTGCAGTCGCACGGAACCTCCAGCCGGACATTCTGGACCAGGTGTCTCCCGAACGTGGTGCCGCCGGTCTTCTGGATGTGCAGGAACACGATCACATCATCCCCTTTGATTTCAAAATCCACAGTCCGCTGCAGATCCCTGATGGGGAAATAGTATTTCTTCACGTAATGTGGATCAGGAGTCGGGAAGAGATCCGCATCGTCCTCCAGCATGTACCCGTGCGGAGAGCCGAAGTTCATCATCCCCGGAGCCACGTACTGATACAGAATCAGCATGAACAGAACCGAGCCGACAACGATGAACAGAAATTTACTGCTCCTCTCAACCATGTTCCTTCCAGTGAGGAGGTTCATGTGTTACCATTTCCCGGTTGACTGTTTTTTAGGGTGTCTCCATATAAACACACGGCAGTCAGAGCATCGCGCGCGGAGAGTGGCTCTTCAGACGCATTGGGTCAGAATGGAGACGCTCGGACTCATGTTGCGGGACGCGATCCAGTACGGCGCGATCTCCCTCCTTGCACCACTCTATGACACAGTGTGTTTAAAGTCCTCGACACATCGCTGTGAAGCTCCTCCAGCAGCGTGCACAGCGACACCCACTTTCCCAACACGCGCGCGCTCCACACTCTCCCAAACACACACGGGAGCGATATTTGGTTTCTAGCGAACGCCCGCGCTTATTCTCTCGCGTTCTGATAGTCCTCTGAAGACAGAGGCGCTTCCTCGCTGTAGATCAAATAATTCATAAAATAAAATAAAATAAAATAATGAGATGAAATCATATAAAATAAAATAAATTAAAATGAAATAAAATAATGAAATTAAATATTACATTAAATTAAATTAAATAATGAGATGAAATAATATGTAATGAATTAAAATAAAATAGAATATAAAATTAAATAATATAATAAAATAAAATAATGAAATAAAATATTATGAAATAAATTAAAATGAAATGAAATAAAATGAAATAAAATATAAAATGAAATGAAATAAAATAAAATAAAATAATGAAATGAAATAATATTAAATAAAATAAAATGAAATAATGAAATGAAATAAAATATAAAATATAAAATAAAGTTAAATAATGAGATTAAATTGTAATGAATTAAAATAAAATATAAAATGAAATGAAATAAAATGAAATACAATAAAATATAAAGTAAAATAAAATGAAACAATGAGATGAAATAAAATAATGAAATCAAATAAAATGAGATGAAATAAAATATAAAATGAAATGAAACATAAAATAAAATAATGAAATAATATGAAATAAAATATAAAATGAAATTAAAAATGAAATACAATAAAATAAAATAAAAATGACGTTCCTAACAGGTGCATCTGTTTACAAAGCAAAAAATACCCGCTATATTATGAATTTTGAAATTACTGTTTAATGTTTAAAAATGCATAAACTTGATGAGACTTTGAAGCATATAAAGAGTAAAAATATTAAATAAACAAGATAACTATATAAAGCACAAAAAATGTAAAACCTTTCCAGTTGATAGTAAGTAATTAATGAAATAAAACACTAGTACTCTAAATAAAAAGTCTCTCTAGCGTACAAAATACAACAATCGTAGAAATGACAAACATACATGAGGATTCAATGACAAATACATGTAATGTTTTAAAATGCTTTAAATGATAATTCAGTGTTTTCAGCTATTTCTGTATGTACACAGTCATTTAACTGGAAAAAAAAAGAAATGAAATGATGTAGGCCTAATAGATTAGATTGTGTTTATTTATTTATTTTTTTATTTTTTTGGAAAGCTGGACAATTTGTCATTGAGCGGTAAAATATGTATGTCCACCAGAGTTTGTGTGAGGAATGAGAGCCCAGACTCAGTGAAACACAAGATCAACACAGAGAAACCTTTAGCCTGGACTTCACCTCCACAGCTAGTGGGCAGTATTGAGACTGAATGTGGAGAACTGGAGTTGTGTATTGCCACTGGCTTTTGATTCTGCCTCATTAATATTCTATAAATATTGCTATTGAGTACAAACAGTTTGCACCATTAATACTCCTTTACCTCAATCTCATTGCCTCTTCATATCAAAAACAATGACAGGCGAATGAAACTCATGCAAAACATCATTCTCATAAACCTGTGCATTACTGAGCTAATTCACTAACATTAGTAATGTCTCTCTTCTCAAAATCCCCTGATCTTGTACAAATTAACTCAAACAAATGATGTCGCTGAAACACCGCAGCCAAATTAACATATTTTTATTTACAACAGGCAGCGGCGGCCTGAAGAAAGCCTGTCATTGATATCATGATTATTACGCCTGGGGACCCGCTGTATAATGAAGCTGTGCGACTGCTTCAGGAAGATGAATTGTAAATCGCTTCTCTTCTTCACTCGTCACATGGTGGGCTCCACCGTCGATGCATAGTGTACTTTGCATTTTAAAGGATTAGTTCACTTCACAATTAAAATAATTTACTAACCCCCATGTTATCCAAGATGTTCATGTCTTTCTTTCTTCAGTGGAAAAGGAAAACATTCCAGGATTTTTCTCCATATAGTGGACTTCACTGGGGTTCAACGGGTTGAAGGTCCAAATGTCAGTTTCAGTGCAGCTTCAAAGAGCTCTACATGATCCCAGACGAGGAATAAGAGTCTAATCTAGAGAAACCATTGGACATTTTATAAAAAACATTATATACTTTTTAACCACAAATGCTCGTCTTGCACTGCTCTGTGATGCTCCACGCATTACGTAATCATGTTGGAAAGGTCACGCGTGACGTCAAAAAATGGTAAAACAACGATGTCGGACGATTTTGAAGTTGAGATGGAGTTTTTCGCTCTACCGCGGTACTTCTGCCTACGTCACGCGTGACCTTTCCAATGTGATTTCGTTGCTGTTAATTAAAATGTCTAAAATACAAACACTTTAGTCAAATGTGTGTTTGTTGATCTAGAAACATTTATGCACAATCACAATTCTGTGGTGTTATAATTTAGCTTTGCTAAACTGATATGGGTGTAATGCTGTGTGACACTTTAATATCAAATGTGTCTATTTCTGTAAACAAATGCAACAATATCATATGTTAGTAAGCCATTTATCGGTTCATTTAGTCAAATCACCAGTGGTTTCACTGTAAAAAATGAATGTGATTTTAACTGTAAAATATTGTAAAAAAAAAAAAAAATTGTTAATAGGTTAACAGTAAGTTCCCTTACTATATACAGGGAAAAACTGTAAAACCTCATGTAATTTTACAATAAAATGCTGTTAATTTTACAGTTTTTAGAAGTAAAAATGAACAAATCAACGTATAATTTACAGATAAAAACAGTAAACTGATATAAACACTCCACATTTGAAAGTATTTTGTTTAAATAATCATGTTTCTTCCTAGTTTTTGTACATCAGTTATGTGCATTAGGGTTTTATGTTACATCTTCTGTTGTTTAATGAAAGTTTATTGCATTATGTTAGTGTTGTGGGTTACCATGATGGTGTATCGTGTTTGTGTGAATGACTCTTTGCACCTTTTATATTATATATTTCAGCTTGTGGGATTCTTCATGTGGCTTTCTCTTTTAACACCTGCATTATTATGGCGGTTGTCAGTATATGTTAAAGGTACAAAACAGATTTTAATAGCAGTGTGAACTGTTAAATTTACTGGTTTACTTTCAAATTTTCTTGTAATTACAGTTTTATACTGTAAAATTTACAGTTTGTTCTGTATATAGAGTTTTTCTGTATTTTTTTTACAAAATAATTCTGGCAAACAACAGCTGCCAAAATTATTTTGTAACAACTACAGAATTTTTTTTTTTTTTTTTTTTACAGTGTACTTAAAGGGATGGTTTACCCAAAAATAAAATTATATCATTTACTCACCCTCATTTTCCAAATCTGTATGCATTTCTTTCTTCTGCAGAACACAAAATATTTTGAAGAATGCCAAACAATTCTGGACTCCAGTGAGTTTCATTATATGGACCAAAAAACAGTGAGGTGCTTTTCAAAATATTGTGTTCTGTCATACAGGTTTGAAACAAACAGTGTTTACTTTTTACTCGTTTTATATTTTTTGTCTGAAAAAGAATAACAAGAAAGGAACCGGTGAGTAAATGATGACAGAATTTTCATTTTTGGGTGAGGTATGACTTTAAATCTCAAATGACATGTGTGGTATAAAGAAATGGAAAGTTTTATTCACTTTCCTAAAAAGAAACTCAAATTCCTATTTTGTTCAGCTGAAGTAGCTGCAAGATGTAATATTGATGAGAATATTGGTTTGCCACAACTATCTCTATGAAAGAAAGCAGCTTTTACTGCGTTACCTTCCTAAATGTTTAAACTGAGAAAATGTATCATTTTAAGGGAAAAATAAGTTGATTTTAAATTTCATGGCATCAACACATCTAAAAAAAGTTGGGACAAGGCCATGTTTCCCACTGTGTGGCATCCCCTCTTCTTTTTATAACAGTCTGCAAACGTCTGGGGGCTGAGGAGACAACTTGCTCAAGTTTAGGAATAGGAATGTTGTCCCATTCTTGTCTAATACAGGCTTCTAGTTGCTCAACTGTCTTAGGTCTTCTTTGTCGCATCTTCCTCTTTATGATGCGCCAAATGTTTTCTATGGGTGAAAGATCTGGACTGCAGGCTGGCCATTTCAGTACCCGGATCCTTCTTCTACGCAGCCATGATGTTGTAATTGATGCAGTATGTGGTCTGGCATTGTCATGTTGGAAAATGCAAGGTCTTCCCTGAAAGAGACGACGTCTGGATGGGAGCATATGTTGTTCTAGAACTTGGATATACCTTTCAGCATTGATGGTGCCTTTCCAGATGTGTAAGCTGCCCGTGCCACATGCACTCATGCAACCCCATACCATCAGAGATCATGTGCATCCAGTATGGTTTTCCGGCCTTGACCCTTACGCACAGAGATTGTTCCAGATTCTCTGAATCTTTGGATGATATTATGCACTGTAGATGATGATAACTTCAAACTCTTTGCAATTTTTCTCTGAGAAACTCCTTTCTGATATTGATCCACTATTTTTGGCCACAGCATTGGGGGAATTGGTGATCCTCTGCCCATCTTGACTTCTGAGAGACACTGCCACTCTGAGAGGCTCTTTTTATACCCAATCATGTTGCCAATTGACCTAATAAGTTGCAAATTGGTCCTCCAGCTGTTCCTTATTTGTACATTTAACTTTTCCGGCCTCTTATTGCTACCTGTCCCAACTTTTTTGGAATGTGTAGCTCTCATGAAATCCAAAATGAGCCAATATTTGGCATGACATTTCAAAATGTCTCACTTTCAACATTTGATATGTTATCTATATTCTATTGTGAATAAAATATAAGTTTATGAGATTTGTAAATTATTGCATTCCTTTTTTATTCACAATTTGTACAGTGTCCCAACTTTTTTGGAATTGGGTATGCTTTGGGTTCATTTTAAGCCAGCGATATTGTGATTTTTAAACAATAGTTGGGTTAAATAAAACTACCCAGCATATTGGGTAAACATTTAACCCAACTGCTGGGTTAAAACAACCCAATCACTGTTTATCAATTTTTTAGCCAACCCAAAATTTTTTAGAGTGGACCTACACTCAAGTGTTGTTGTTGTTGTTGTTATTGTAATTTTTTTTTTTTTTTTTTTTTTTCAGAATTGAGAATTTAACATCAATCTCAAGGTCATTACCGAAAAATATCCTTTAGTTTTATTTCATAACAGAATGGACATAACACTCACATTTACATACTTGATAATATTCGCTACTAAAATTCACTCAAAAACAGCTGACTGAGAAAATATCACCAGGAAATATTTATACAGTATCATATTGGACTGATGACAACCATTAACATTTAGACTAGGATTATCTTTTCTCTGAACTCAATTTTAATCCTAATCCGACATGGCATCTCTGACCTTAAGAGATATAATACATTTGTGTGTGTTGCACATTCAAACAAATACACATTTTAGGGTATGAGATGACAAAAGCAACCAATAGCTATCATCTTCTTCTGTAATACAGACTGTTTAATAATCTCAGATCCAAAAATACATGTTTGGATGGTGATTTTCTGCTTCAGCCGTCCCTGTTATCTCATGGGTTTAGAGTTACCCGACAGCCTTGACTAAATTAATGATGTGTACAACTTTAACGGATGCATGTGGGAGTTATTAATTCCTTGTTTTGACACTTACAGTGGCAGCAAGATATAAGAACCGTTTTTTAAGATTTGTAAGAGTGGGAGAGAAAATGAGTGTATGGTCATAGTTATGCAGCTATTTTTTATGCCTACAAAGTTGCTGAATGTGTAAAATTAATGGACTTGCAGAGACGAGGGAGCTTCAGCAGACTGTGTGAGTGTTGCTTACCTCAGATGGACAGGACTGGCATAAAAGAAAATGGAGCTCTATTCCCTGCAGAAAAAGACTGGCCTGAAATGGAGGCCTGAGTGAATTTAGTTGGCAAGAAATTCTGATGTAAGCCCTGAATCATCTCACACGGCTACCTGCACCCATTCGAGGAAGGTGAAAAACTCAAACCGAAGTTGTCAGATTACACTTCTAAGCATAAGTATTGAGTTTATTAAACTTACCTGAATGTCTAATGATACAAATGCAAAAATAAAACCTTTAAAGTGGTTCAAATGGTGATATATCTAAATAAGATGCAATTTCATGTAGTTTGTACGCTTTATTATGTACATAAATAGACAAAGGTGAACATATTTAAACAAGTTGTGAACGCTGTTGAATATAGTTGAATATAACCAAAGACTTGATATAGCTATAGAAAGAGCGTGCACTTGTGTTTTTATTGTATTGTATTGTATATTATGAATTGGAGAAAGTGCAATGCGCAATATGGCGGAATAAGTCCCGCCTTCTAAATAAGAGCCAATGGCCGGCTGATAAAGTCATTGTGTCACTGCAGCGGCCGTTAGAAGCTCCGGTTCCTATAGAAACAGTCATATAGAGTTTCTATAGAAACGCACATGTGCATCAGCTTGATCCAGCCTGGAAAATGCCATTTTTTGTCATGATTCAAGCGTTTAGAAACAAAATTTATGAGACAGCTGTTGGCAGATTTCATTGGTGATTTCATTTTCAAATATGGGACGGATTCGCGCTCTTTTTTTCCATTAAAAAATGGTGCCTTTTTACATTTATTTATCGTTTGTAATGAAAATGACCTTGGAGAATTTCAGTATTAATATTATATTATTGAAGTTAGTGTTGTTTTTTTTTTCTTTTTTTTCTTTGCAATTGTTTGTTTTGTACTGCTTTAGTGGATAATATAGCTTACAGTTAAAGGTAAAATTTTAAAATAATTGGTAACACTTTAGAATAATGGTCCGTCATTAATAAGTAACTATGCAGGAAGTAATGCAGGACTAATGAGTCGTTCTACATTAATACTTCCACTACTTCTGTTAACTAATATAAAAAACAAGCTTAACTAATCAGTAAGTAATATCAAATTTAGGACTAAGATAGTTCCTTATTAGCTAATCAATAATTAGAGAATGACATTGGCATCATTAATAACTAATAGGCAACTATGACAAATTATAAAGAATTACTAATTAATTGCTAATCACAACATTAAAGTGTCTGAGATGTGAGCAATTGTCTTTTTTTACTCTCAACATGGTCATAAAATGCATCAATAAGTGTTACCTAGTCACTATGCAGGAACTACTAGTGATCAGGACCATTATTTTAAAGTGAAAGACATCTATTTGACTTTAAAATAATGGTCAAGATCACTAGTAGTTCTTGAAGATTGTCCTTTTTTTTAATCTCAAAGTGGTCATAAAATGCATCACAAATTACTCAAGTACCTAGTCATTCTTCAAGAACTACTAGTGATCTGGACCATTATTTTAAAAGATGTTTTTCACTTTAAAATAATGGTCCAGATCGCTAGTAGTTCCTGCACAGTGACTAGGTAACACTTATTGATGCATTTTATGACTATATTCAGAGTAAAAATGATGAATGTTTACGTCTCAGACACATGATAATGTTCTTTACAATTTGTTCGTTAGTTAATAGTTATTAATGATGGTAATCTTATTAGGTAATTATTGATTAGCTAATGATTGGTTAAGCTTGTTCCTATATTAGTTAATAGTAGTAACTGAAGTGTTAATGTAGATCTACTCATTAGTCCTGCATTACTTCCTGCATAGTGTCTTATTAATGATGGACCATTATTCTAAAGTGTTACCAAATACTTTTGTCTTAAATTAAATAAACAATAGTAAATAAATAATGTGCATGTATTTATTTATTTGGCGATTATTATATAAGTAGGCTAACTAATTTATCTAATTGTTTCAGATCAGCTGGTTATAAAACTTATTTATCTGCCATCTAAAGTGAACAAATGCACAATGTAAAGACATTTATAACATTGATTGTTTGTTAAGGCTGTGTGATTTGTTTCTCACCTGCACTGCATTTTTAATTTCATGATGGAAAAGACATTTACATTTATGCATTTGGGCAGACGCTTTTATCCAAAGCGACTTACATTGCATTATACTATACATTTGTATTTGAGTATGTGCAATCCCTGGGATCGAACCCAGCACCTTTGGCATTGCTAGTGCCATGCTCTAACCACTGAGCTACAGGAAAGACTGACCACAATGCAAAAGTAAGCACATCCAGTAATGTATGCCATCAGTGATGCTATTCAACAAATGCATATGTGTGTTGATAGGAAGCTTTTCTTTTAGGTTTACACTTAGAAACAGTTTTCAATTTCTTATTAGTCCAAGAACCACATCTATGATACTGCATCAAATGTAACTAGTGAACATACAATGCAAAAACTGCTGTTGATATAACAGTACTTACCTTCCTTACTGTGTGTGATTTTAAGACACCCTTACTGGTGTGGCCTACTTGTTCAAGGCTCACAGTTTCCTGATTTAAAAAAAAAAAAAAAAAAAAAAACATCTTTCTGAAGGCACTTTTTAACCTGCTCAAATGAGGAAACTTTCTGTCAAACACATAAAGGCACCTCTATTTGTTGTTAGTTTTTTCTTTTCATTCAATTTGAAATGTTATCAAGTTGGTTAAACTAATGAATTAGAAAATGAATCATTCATCTACTCCACCTGGAGAAGAGAGATAGGAGGAAAGAAAGAGAAAACATGATAATGAGAAAAAGAGAAAACATAATGCAGCATCTTTGTCTAAACCAGACTGTATTGAACTAATGAAAGAGAATCAGTCATTGCAGCGCGCCCAGGTGTTCTCGTTTATTGAAGAGATGTCATATTATGAGCTGCTGATGGTTTTCAATTGGATGTAAGTGCGTCTGTGCTCCAAGGTCACGCTGTGCCGGATGCAGTGAACTTTTCGTGTAAACACTTGAGCGATAACAACACAGAGGTGAAATGATTTTTAACGGGTTAGTTCAACCGAAAATGTAAATTCTGTCATATTTAGCTAACCCTCATGACATTTCAAAATTAACATGGAAGCTTCAAAAGCCTTTCTTTTTGACTCGCATGCTTGATTTTTCTAAAGCTATACAATAGTTACACATTAGCTATAGGTAACATCCTATATGACACAGCGCTCGCTGTTCCTGCCAGAGTTCAGTGAGTTTATCCTCCTTTTCAAGGGTCCAAACTAGCCATGGCGCTGCCATCTGTCTTCTTCTGTTGTTCTTCTTAGCTCCTGATTGGTCAGCTTCAGATAGATAGACAAATCAGCTCGTCCAACCGCACACGTCACAAATTAAAACCGATAGTTCCCGAACTTTTTCGACAAGATCAAGAGGTCGGGAAGCGCTCGTAAGGTACTCCGCTCAGCTCGTAATTCATCGCACGCGAAACGAGCCGCGACCAAACGAGCATCAACGATTTCCACACGATTGAAAAAAGCTCATACAACAGAAAAAAAAAAATGCACCATGTATGCCTGCTTTTAGTAATTCAAACATAAAAATTCAATTCGGCCATCAGTTTTCACACTTTTGTGTGGGAAAAAAAGCGTCAACACACACACTTAAAGATTTATTGTGCACTTTGGTTAGATTCATTGAGTTTTCACTGCTGTGCTGAAATCATGTGCTGCTCTGACTGACAGCTTCAGTGATTATAAAGAGACTTTCTGTGTCATTCATTCACAAGAAAAGTTATTGTTTTCCATGAGATTTTCTGAGCACTTCATACTTCACCTTGACTAAATGTATTTTTAAACCTATAAAGATTTTATAATGTTTAATATTTATTCAAAAGTGAAACTGAGTAAAAAACTATTACAGGAAATGGCTAATATATGCATAAATAATAAATGGTCCTCTGCTGCCATCTTTTTTACTTTTAAATAAAAGTGTTTTCTATCAAATGTTGGATTTCCTAAATCTTGAAACGTTCAGTTTTACAAATGGGGATAATCTTAGAAGGATGAACAAATAATGTTTGTGGTCATCACATTAAAAATAACATTTGAATTGCTGGAGAAATGTCTAATTACAGACACAGCGTTTCTTATTCAAACGTTCCCATTAGTTTCGTTTTTATTGCAATCAATAAAATCAATTTATTGGCAAACAGAGCTGGTAGATTACTTATGAATTGTAATCAATTACTGATTACAAATGACATGACAAAATTTGTAATCAGTAATATAATTGTTACAGATCCCTTGTTTCCCTGGACTCCATTTCCCAGAATCCTCCTGTTCTCCTCACCTGCACACACTTCCCTCGTCAGTTCCTCATCATCACGGATCACCTGCACCTGGACTCTATTGTTAGCACTCCTATATATTGCACTCACTCCCTTCACTCCTTGTCCGTTCTCTGTTGTGTTAAGCGTATGTTTGATGTCTCCTTGCCTATGTTCATTAAAGTATTGTCTATTTGTGGAAATCCGTGATCTGCCTCATCTCTACACCAGCATACCGTAACAGAAGAACGGACCAAAAACGTTGGATTTTCACAGGAAAAAAAAAATGGAGACTTTCCCCAGCTCCCTGGATCCAGCTCCTCCAACGCCTCTCACCCTGACAGCCAGCGATTGCCTTATCGGGCTCCTGCAGGTAGGACGTGAGCTGGAGAGGTATGTGGAGGAGTTCGTTGAGCTTGCTTATTTGTCTGACTGGCCTGAAGCAGTTTTGATCTCCCTGTTTTTGGATGGATTGGATGACGACACTATCCGTTTTGATGAACCTGTTTTTTGTTTCTCCTTAAGCGAAACTATCAATTTAATTTTGTGGTTAAATGGCTCCAAATTCTTTGTGGAAGAGGTTCAGGATCAGTGTTGTCGTCCGGTCCATCCAGAAACACGGTTGGCCGGGCCAGTCAGTCAACCTCCGGCTTCCTCCGCACACCTTTCCAGCGAACTCCCTGCCTGCCCCAGGCTGGACCCATATTCCGCTACTGGGCCCAGTAAGCGGAGGAGGAGGAAGAAAGTGGCCCCAATGTCTCCAGAGCCCGCTCCAGTATCTCCATAGCCCGCTCCAGTGTCTCCAGAGCCCGCTCCAGTATCTCCAGAGCCCGCTCCAGTGTCTCCAGAGCCCGCTCCAGTGTCTCCAGAGCCCGCTCCAGTGTCTCCAGAGCCCGCTCCAGTGTCTCCAGAGCCCGCTCCAGTGTCTCCAGAGCCCGCTCCAGTGTCTCCAGAGCCCGCTCCAGTGTCTCCAGAGCCCGCTCCAGTGTCTCCAGAGCCCGCTCCAGTATCTCCAGAGCCCGCTCCAGTATCTCCAGAGCCAGCTCCAGTATCTCCAGAGCCAGCTCCAGTCCCCACAGAGCCAGCTCCAGTGCCTGTGGGGATTTTAATTGTATTTGAGGGGATGAAATGGCCCTCAACCCCAGTCTCCGCCGAGCCAAGTTCTCCAGTCTCCGCCGAGCCAAGTTCTCCAGTCTCCGCCGAGCCAAGTTCTCCAGTCTCCGCCGAGCCAAGTTCTCCAGTCTCCGCCGAGCCAAGTTCTCCAGTCTCCGCCGAGCCAAGTTCTCCAGTCTCCGCCGAGCCAAGTTCTCCAGTCTCCGCCGAGCCAAGTTCTCCAGTCTCCGCTTCCGAGCAAGCAGCGCCAGTCTCCGCTTCCGAGCAAGCAGCGCCAGTCTCCGCTTCCGAGCAAGCAGCGCCAGTCTCCGCTTCCGAGCAAGCAGCGCCAGTCTCCGCTTCCGAGCAAGCAGCGCCAGTCTCCGCTTCCGAGCAAGCAGCGCCAGTCTCCGCTTCCGAGCAAGCAGCGCCAGTCTCCGCTTCCGAGCAAGCAGCGCCAGTCTCCGCTTCCGAGCAAGCAGCGCCAGTCTCCGCTTCCGAGCAAGCAGCGCCAGTCTCCGCTTCCGAGCAAGCAGCGCCTCCAGTCTCCGCTTCCGAGCAAGCAGCGCCTCCAGTCTCAGCCGCCGAGCAAGCAGCATCTCCAGTCTCAGCCGCCGCCGAGACCTCAGCTCCAGTCTCAGCCGCCGCCGAGCCCTCAGCTCCAGCCGCCGCCGCCGAGCCCTCAGCTCCAGCCGCCGCCGCCGAGCCCTCAGCTCCAGCCGCCGCCGCCGAGCCCTCAGCTCCAGCCGCCGCCGCCGAGCCCGCAGCTCCAGCCGCCGCCGCCGAGCCCTCAGCTCCAGCCGCCGCCGCCGAGCCCTCAGCTCCAGCCGCCGCCGCCGAGCCCTCAGCTCCAGCCGCCGCCGCCGAGCCCTCAGCTCCAGCCGCCGCCGCCGAGCCCTCAGCTCCAGCCGCCGCCGCCGAGCCCTCAGCTCCAGCCGCCGCCGAGCCAGCCCCTATTATGAACTTTGTGGTTGAAACAACATACAGCCCTAAGACTGTTTACCCTCCCTGCCTCCCTCTCCCACCTCCATCCATTTGTGTTTGTACTGAACCTCCACCTCAAGCCCCCTCGCCCAGATCTCCACCTCGGACCTCTGGGCGATTACCTACACCCTGGCTCCAACCTCCCTCTGCTCCACCGTTGCCCATCAGTCCTCCAGCCTCACAAGTCTCCATCCTGCCCCCGTTCACACCTTGGTCCCTCGTCAGCCTGCCTTCCCCTCTGGACTGCACTCCTCCGTCTCTGCTCCGTCCCTCCGTCCCTCGCTTCCAGTTGGCTTCCTCACTCCCCCTAGTGTTCACTTTGTTGTCTGTCGTCTGTGTTCAACTGCGGCCTTCTGGAGCCCCGGCTGCGCTTCGGTCGGTGGAGCCATGGATTCCGCCATCTCCCGCCGGTCCTTCTGCGCCGACTGGGCTTGACGGCGTGAGGACGTCAGCTCCTGACCCGCCATGGCGGCCCGCTGCACCTGACCCGCCATGTCTGCCCGCTGCACCTGACCCGCCATGTCTGCCCGCTGCATGTCTGCCCGCTGCACCTGACCCGCCATGGCTGCCCACGGCTCCTGACCCGCCATGGTCACCTTCGGCCCCTGAACCGTCATGGCCGCCTTCGGCCCCTGACCCTCCATGGCCGCCTTCGGCTCCTGATCCACCATGGCTGCCCACGGCTCTTGACCCGCCATGGTTTTTGGACCTGCCCTGGAGACCTCCACTCCAGTCTACTCCTCCCCCTGCTCCGGTTTGAGGTCTCCAGGGCGCCCGCCCCCCTCCCGGTTGTTACATCTACGGCGCGAGGACGCGCCTACCGGGAGGGGGAGGTACTGTTACAGATCCCTTGTTTCCCTGGACTCCATTTCCCAGAATCCTCCTGTTCTCCTCACCTGCACACACTTCCCTCGTCAGTTCCTCATCATCACGGATCACCTGCACCTGGACTCTATTGTTAGCACTCCTATATATTGCACTCATTCCCTTCACTCCTTGTCCGTTCTCTGTTGTGTTAAGCGTATGTTTGATGTCTCCTTGCCTATGTTCATTAAAGTATTGTCTATTTGTGGAAATCCGTGATCTGCCTCATCTCTACACCAGCATACCGTAACAATCTCTTAGATTACACACTTTTGGTAACATAATCTGACTACTTTTGGATTACATTTAGATTACTTTGTGCTAACCCTTATTTGATGTCACATATATTGTAGGATAATCTTGTACCCTCCCCATCTCCGACGGAAAAACTCGAAGAATCATGAACGTATATAAGTGTCAGGTTTATTATGAAAAAATATAAACGTTAAAAAAATGAAAAATTAGGATAATCAATGAATTGTGAACAACTGCCAATATGCAATCATGTAATCCATAAAAAAGTAACTGTAGTCTGATTACGAGTATTTTAAAAAGTAGTACTTGATTTTTGGAATCTGATTACGTAATCCAGATTACATGTAATCCGTTACTACCCAGCTCTGTTGGCAAATTAGGCAAGTGTGATAACTAGATTCAAATATAAATACAGCATTAAAAAGTCAACCATTGATGGTTTTGTGTCGATGTACAGAATGAACAGCTAACAGTTCACTGGAAAAGACCAAACTGGCTTAATGAAAACCAGGAAGTAACCGTGCATATGGTCAATTATAAAAACGCTGTGCTCCAAGTTAAAAGCAGTTCAAATTTGTTTAAAAAAAAATGTGCTTTTTTCATTCCACTGACCTGCATCTCATGTTTTTAACAGCAAAAACTCGTTGTGTGTGAACCGGCCCTTATGTAGTCATCAGGTTGTGAGTTTTGTAACAGAGGACTGTTTTACAGTACGCACCCTTTGCATTCTCCAGCATCTCTGTGGCACCGAGGGAAGAGCGAGTGAGTGAAGTGTGCTGTCATGACTCCTCAGGGAGCAGGTTTCGAGCGGACACACACTGTGGTCTACTGGTGGCTCAGGCCCAGAGCATGCAGACTCATCCGTGAGATTAATGAGCCTGGCCCAGCGAAGGCTCATCACATTAGCATAGAGATATAAAATGTGACTCTGTCATGAGGGGAGGCACACTGGTGACTGCTCTGAGGAAAGATCACCCGGGATGCAATGCAGATTCATCTGTGCTCACAGCTCTTTCTGATCTCTGCTGCCTCCGTCCATATAATCGCATTGTGTGACATTGACTGGTATAGTAAACAAGGCTGATGAGCTGTGCATGCAGGTGTTTTAGAAGTCCTGGTGCTTGCATGAGGGTACAAATCTGAAAAAATATCCATGGTTTCCACAACAAGCTTTATGGAAGAAAAACCTGTTTCCAGGATAGTAGTCCCATAGTTTCCAATTACCAACATAGAATGTTTCTTAAAGCGATAGCTGTGTAAAAATAATATCAGCCCTCTCTTATTTCATGACTGATCAGCTCAAGTGTTCAAACTCAGACTCATCTTAATCTGACATGGTGTTCAGGAATATGGGGGAGGCACGGGATAATTCATGAAATGTGAAGAGAGCCTCTTTATGCCCGGGATTGTTTAAACTAATTATCTCTCAATTTCAATCAATCCTGGCATGTGAATATAATCAGCAGAAAACACAGCGAGAGGGAAATCAAAACTGCGTCTCAACAAGCCAACAGATTAAAGAGTCTGCCATGCAGATCATGCATTAATGATGAGCGAGAGAGAATGAAAGAATGATGATTTAGTGTTGTCTAATCGCACACAAACAAAACAAAGAGGGAACGAGACTTTGTTTTAATTGAATTAGACATCAAAAAGAATAATACAACATAAAAACATCACTTATTATCGGTAAATAATATATATCTTAATCTTTCAGCATCTCCTTTTACATTTAGTTTAAGTACACACACACACACACACACACACACACACACATGTTTGTTTTTGTGAATTGTGGGGACTTTCCATAGACTTCAATGCATTTTACACTGAACAAACTGTACATTCTATCCCCCTACCCTGCCCCTACCCCTAAACCTAACCCTCACAGGAAACTGTGCAAACTTTTACTTTTTCACAAAAACTCATTCTATATGATTTATAAACCCATTTACATTGTGGGGACCGCTGGCTGGTCCCCACGATGTAGGTGAACTCAGGTTTATATTACATCATGGGGACATTTGGTCCCCACAATGTAATATAAACAAAAGCACACACACACACACACACACACACAAAAAGTTGTGTTTTGGACCCCGGTCAATTATATAAATGTATTTAAACACTGCATTAGATATTCAAATATCAAACAATTCATACAAATTCTCCTTGATATTTTGTATTATGTTTACTTATACTTTTTTGCTATTGTCAAATCTATACCCTTTCTAGAAAACTGAGCTTGTGCTCTTTGTTTAGAACAAACTTCATTTGTTTTGATGTTTGTAGTGTTTACACTGACATTCTTTCATTATGAAGTGTGACGGTAACACTTTAGAATAACAGTCCGTCATTAACTGCGCAGGAAGTGATGCAGGACAGATGAGTCGATCTACATTAACACTTCATCTACTGCTGTTAAATGATATGGAAACAAGATTAGCTAATCAGTAAGTAATATCAAATTTAGTTCTAAGACAGTTCCTTATTAGGTAACCAATAATTACTGAATGAGACTGGCATCATTAATAACTATCAACTAACTATGCTCTTTAAAAACAACCCAAGTTGGGTTGAAAATGTTTTTTTTTAACCCAGCGAATGGGTTTTTTTAACCCAGTGTTTGGGTTGTTTTAACCCAGCGATTAGGTTGTTTTAACCCAGCGAATGGGTTTTTTTACCCCAGCGAATGGGTTTTTTTACCCCAGCGATTGGGTTGTTTTAACCCAGCGAATGGGTTGTTTTAACCCAGCGATTGGGTTGTTTTAACCCAGCGATTGTTTTTTTTTTAACCCAGCGATTGGGTTGTTTTAACCCAGCAATTGTTTTTTTTTAACCCAGCAATTGGGTTGTTTTCACCCAGCGAATGGGTTGTTTTAACCCAGCGATTGTTTTTTTTTAACCCAGCGATTGGGCTGTTTTAACCCAGCGATTGGGTTGTTTTAACCCAGCGATTGGGTTGTTTTAACTCAGCCAATGGGTTTTTTTAACCCAGCGATTGTTGTTTTTTAACCCAGCGAATGGGTTGTTTTAACCCAGCGATTGGGTTGTTTTAACCCAGCGAATGGGTTTTTTTAACCCAGCGATTGTTGTTTTTTAACCCAGCGAATGGGTTGTTTTAACCCAGTGATTGGGTTGTTTTAACCCAGCGAATGGGTTGTTTTAACCCAGCGATTGTTGTTTTTTAACCCAGCGATTTGGTTGTTTTAACCCAGCGAATGGGTTGTTTTAACCCAGCGATTTGGTTGTTTTAACCCAGCGAATGGGTTTTTTTAACCCAGCGATTGTTGTTTTTTAACCCAGCGAATGGGTTGTTTTAACCCAGTGATTGGGTTGTTTTAACCCAGCGAATGGGTTGTTTTAACCCAGCGATTGTTGTTTTTTAACCCAGCGATTTGGTTGTTTTAACCCAGCGAATGGTTTTTTTTAACCCAGCGATTGGGTTGTTTTAACCCAGTGATTGGGTTGTTTTAACCCAGCGAATGGGTTGTTTTAACCCAGCGATTGTTTTATTTTAACCCAGCGATTGGGTTGTTTTAACCCAGTGATTGTTTTATTTTAACCCAGTGATTGGGTTGTTTTAACCCAGTGATTGGGTTGTTTAAACCCAGCGAATGGGTTTTTTTAATCCAGCGATTGGGTTGTTTTAACCCAGCGATTGGGTTGTTTTAACCCAGCGAATGGGTTGTTTTAACCCAGCGATTGTTTTTTTTTAACCCAGCGATTGGGTTGTTTTAACCCAGCGATTGGGTTTTTTTTAACCCAGCGATTGGGTTGTTTTAACCCAGCGCTTGGGTTGTTTTAACCCAGCGATTGGGTTGTTTTAACCTAGAGGTTGGGTTAAATGTTTGCCCAACCTGTTGGGTAGTTTTATTTAACTCAACTATTGTTTAAAAATTACTGTATTTCTTGCTTAAAATGAACCCAAAGTATGTTGGAAATTAACATTTATTAACAAGTTTAATGAATAATTGTTAATGAATAAACATTTATTAAATTGCTTATTTAATAAATGTTCACCTTTTGATTATTTTTGTTGCCTCTAGTAATTATGTGTCTGATTTTTAATTTCCAACATATTTTGGGTTCATTTTAAGCAAGAAATACAGTAATTTTTAAACAATAGTTGAGTTAAATAAAACATTTAACCCTAACGCTGGGTTAAAACAACCCAATCATTGAGTTTGTCCATTTTAAACCCAACTTGGGTTGTTTTAATCCAGCATTTTTTAGAGTACATGACAAATTATAAATAATTGCCAATTAATTAGTAATCACAACATTATTGTGTGTCTGATACATAATCAGTCATCTTTTACTCTGAATATAGTCCATAAATCCATTAATATTTACTCAAATGTTACTTCGACACTAACTATAGTGATCTGGACCATTATTTTAAAGTGGTGCCAGTGTGACTTAAGTGTCTGAATACTTTTTCAGGATATCTTGTGTTGCTTTAGAAGATATTGATATAGTGAATATGAGTGTCAATTTTTTGGGGATTTTTGTTTTGTTTTTACAAAAAACAGGCCTACTCTTGAATACTGATGAGATCACAGAAACCAGCTTGGAGAAGCATGGAAATTTCAGCATTTTTTCCCCCTCCAGCAAGGTACGCTGACAGATATACACACTCCACTGGTATTATTCCATTCTCTTTGAAATGCACCAATATTTTACCTCTCTAAACGTCTCCGGTCGCTGCAGCCTTTCTAAAAGGACAGACAGATGAAACTCCTGCCCGGATTCAGGGCATAAATCCACACAGACTCCAAACAGATATTCACCTGCTAGTGAGTCAGCAAATTAACAAAGTGAGAGAGCGTTAATAAGTGTGCTCTCACTGAATGTATAAAAAAACAGCCCTGGGAGACAGAAGAAGAAGAAGAAGAAAAAAACTCTTCTAAGAGAAAATCTCCAATAAAGCAAGAGAGAGATAAATGTGAATTTAAATGCAGCCTTAATCCATCATGACTGTGTTTCTCAGGTCTGCGTCGGGAGAGTAAACAGTCCACGGCGGAGGAGTTCGAGAACTGACTGATGCTCAACTTCTGTGTGTCTTTTCCCAGCTCCATGTGTCAGGGGTGAGATGTGTGTTTTCCTCTGTTTATATTTAGCGGTGAGTGGACAGAAGCACAGCTCATAAATATCCAGCAGGGCTGGAATCGTTGGAAGGATGTTCTCTCTGGACATACATCTCTGCTATCATCTATTATCTGTCACGTCGAATAATTCCATAATACATTTCAGAACTGCTAGTGTTTACTATGGAAGCCTGTTTCCACCACTGAATAAAAAATAAAAAAGATAATTGCAACTTTTGTCTCACAATCCCGACTTTTTCTGGCAATAAATTCTGACTTTATTTCTTGTGATAGCAAGTTTATATCCAACAATTCTGAGTTTATAACTCACAATTGTAACTATTTCTCGCAAATGTGAGTTTATATCACGCATTTCTGAGCTAAAAAACTCCTGTCAGGATTTACTAAAGACATGCAGTGTGATTTGGGATCACATGAAGTCTGATGCGCTTCGTGTGTCATGCATAGAGCGCGTCTCAGCAGCTCGGCTAACAAACTCCATCTCTGCATTTGGGTGTGCAGTTTCACCAAAAATGAGAATTTTCATTTTTGGGTGAACTAACCCTTTAATGTCTGCTAAACTGGAACAACTAATTTTGTACCTAATGCACTTTAATTGTGTGGAAGTAGTGCCGAGGTTCAACTAAAGATATACTGAAGTATATCTGATTGTGCTAAAGTGAAACTATTAGAAGGTACATTTAAATATCTTGCATTTAAAGACTGATATTATACAAAGATCATACAATACTTATTAATAGTGATACTTTTTAGGCATAATATTAAGAAATGTGCATTGTGCAATAAAGTATTATAATTTTGTATCAGTAAGTCTCAAGTGATACGTCAATAAACATGTTAATGGATTTGAAGTATACTTAGTATGAAATAAATTAAATTTAAATATATTTTTAACTAGGATACACAGCAGAATTGTTATGTATACATGTCATCTGTTTAGATCTGCTGATAAAGAGCAGAAAATGCGTGATGTTAAGCGTAAAACAAATGTTCAGGGACATGCTTTAATATTATAAAAAGCTGGTTTCAGCACTGGACATGCATCTAAAGCAACCTAGCATAAACATTTTTATCAGTTCATGCATTCAGCACATGCAACAGAAAAATAATAACCATTCTTGAAGCATTAACGCCAGTGATTAACCTTTAGTGGCAGTGGTAATGGAGAGAGGCATAACATTAAATTAGTTTATTCATATTTATAAATCATTGCTCTAATTATTATTTTCAGTTGTGACTGAACGAAAATCAACACAAATAACATTCAGTTCAACATTTCTCCAGCCTCACTAAACACTGATTCTACATTCTGGCAATCGCTGGAAAATAGCAACTTAAATTAGCCTTGATAATTACAGAAGTTAGGTTCAAACGAGACTCTGGCCCCCTGACATTTTCTTCTTCTTGTGCTCTTCCTGTGTTTGATATGCAGAGGAATGGTGGGCGAGGAACAGGCTGTCCTTCTGTCCCGAGTATTTGATCTTTTCCGACTTGATTAGGCAGGAGAGTTTAAAAATTCCACCGTCCGCCGACCTATTCCAAACATGCCGAATGCCTTCCTCTCAAAGGGGCACGGAAGACAAACAAAAACATGTTTTCTCTGGAGTCGGGCCACAAGATTCTATAATTATCCCTCTTTAGCTGCTTCTTTCCTCTTCCAAACTGCTCCCTGACAGCCTTCTACTTAATGCTACGGTGTTTAGGAGTTAACGCAGAGGTTCGCTTGCACCTACAGAAAAGAGAACACACAAAATAAGCCGTGTTTAGATAAACCCAAGCAACGCATTTCGCAAGGTGGAAACATGTCACTTGCTTGAGGTGGTATAGCTTTAAGATGTCAGTCAACATGGCTCCTATAAATACCAGCAGGTTAGCACACAAACGAAAGCTACATATTAATTCGATTGCATCCATATTTCGGCTCTAATTGCTACAGGCATCAATTAGGATGTGTAACTTAATTTAGAGCGTGCACTGACCCGTGAGATTGCCTCCGCAAACCGCTCTGACAGAACTTAGCAGCGGGAGTTTTACATATCATTCTCTCTGTGGTCGTCTTCATTTGAGCTCCAAATTAATTTACTAGTCCCTCGAACTAGGACCGTAAAGCAGGAAAGTGATCTTTTGACAAGGGAAGTAAGTTCATTTTAGAATTGTAAAAATATAACCAAATCTCCATGCACTTGCCTTTTAAGCCTGGGAATATTTGGTGTCACATATTTAATAAGGGTCGGAGCGCTCATAATAGGAGTGTCTCATTTGAGGATACTGAAGTCATTGTTGTGGTCAGTATCCACAAGAGCCGTCGTCTCGCCTCTCTCGATTAGTATGTGACGAGTGAGAGCGTCTCGGTTTGACCTTGTCACTGGGGCTTAAATGGCCGGCGTAATAAGATGTCACTAGGAGGAAGTGACTTTTGCCTCTATATGCTGACTGAGCTGCACACTCTAAAAAACGCTGGGTTAAAAACAACCCAAGTTGGGTTGAAAATGGACAAACCCAATGATTGGGTAGTTTTATTAAACTCAACTGATGATTAAAAATGACTATATGTCTGGCTTAAAATGAAAACATGTAAAAAACATGTAACCCAATCGCTGGGTTAAAATAACCCAATCACTCACTGGGTTAAAACAACCCAGTCACTAAGTTAAAACAATGCATTCGCTGGGTTAAAACAACTCATTTGCTGGGTTAAAACAACCCAATCGCTCACTGGGTTAAAACAACCCAATCGCTGGGTTAAAACAACCCAATCACTAAGTTAAAACAATGCATTCGCTGGGTTAAAACAACCCAATCGCTGGGTTAAAACAACCCAATCACTAAGTTAAAACAATGCATTCGCTGGGTTTAAACCACCCAATCGCTGGGTTAAAACAACCCAATCACTAAGTTAAAACAATGCATTCGCTGGGTTAAAACAACCCAATCGCTGGGTTAAAACAACCCAATCACTAAGTTAAAACAATGCATTCGCTGGGTTTAAACCACCCAATCGCTGGGTTAAAACAACTCATTCGCTGTTTTAAAACAACCCAATCGCTCACTGGGTTAAAACAACCCAATCACTAAGTTAAAACAATGCATTCGCTGGGTTAAAACAACCCAATCGCTGGGTTAAAACAACCCAATCACTAAGTTAAAACAATGCATTCGCTGGGTTTAAACCACCCAATCGCTGGGTTAAAACAACCCAATCACTAAGTTAAAACAATGCATTCGCTGGGTTAAAACAACCCAATCGCTGGGTTAAAACAACCCAATCACTAAGTTAAAACAATGCATTCGCTGGGTTAAAACAACCCAATCGCTCACTGGGTTAAAACAACCCAATCGCTCACTGGGTTAAAACAACCCAATCGCTGGGTTAAAACAACCCAATCACTAAGTAAAACAATGCATTCGCTGGGTTAAAACAACCCAATCACTAAGTAAAACAATGCATTCGCTGGGTTAAAACAACCCAATCGCTGGGTTAAAACAACCCAATCACTAAGTTAATACAATGCATTCGCTGGGTTAAAACAACCCATTCACTCACTGGGTTAAAACAACCCAATCGCTGGGTTAAAACAACCCAATCACTAAGTAAAACAATGCATTCGCTGGGTTAAAACAACCCAATCACTCACTGGGTTAAAACAACCCAATCACTAAGTAAAACAATGCATTCGCTGGGTTAAAACAACCCAATCACTAAGTTAAAACAATGCATTCGCTGGGTTAAAACAACCCAATCGCTCACTGGGTTAAAACAACCCAATCACTAAGTTAATACAATGCATTCGCTGGGTTAAAACAACCCAATCGCTCACTGAGTTAAAACAACCCAATCACTCACTGGGTTAAAACAACCCAATCGCTGGGTTAAAACAACCCAATCACTAAGTAAAACAATGCATTCGCTGGGTTAAAACAACCCAATCGCTGGGTTAAAACAACCCAATCACTAAGTTAATACAATGCATTCGCTGGGTTAAAACAACCCAATCGCTCACTGAGTTAAAACAACCCAATCACTCACTGGGTTAAAACAACCCAATCGCTGGGTTAAAACAACCCAATCACTAAGTAAAACAATGCATTCGCTGGGTTAAAACAACCCAATCACTAAGTAAAACAATGCATTCGCTGGGTTAAAACAACCCAATCACTAAGTAAAACAATGCATTCGCTGGGTTAAAACAACCCAATCGCTCACTGAGTTAAAACAACCCAATCGCTCACTGAGTTAAAACAACCCAATTGCTTGCTGGGTTAAAACAATCCTATATGTCTGGCTTAAAATGAACCCAAAATATGTTGGAAATTAAAAATCAGACACATAATTACTAGAGGAAACAATAATAATCAAAAGGTGAACATTTATTAAATAAGCAATTTAATAAATGTTTAATAATAATTTATTTATAAAATATTATTTAATTATTATTCATTAAACTTAGTAATAAATGTTCATTTATTAAACAATAGTTAATTTCCAACATACTTTGGGTTCATTTTAAGCGAGAAATACAGTAATTTCTAAACAATAGTTGAGTTAAATAAATCTACCCAGCAGGTTGAGCAAACATTTAACCCAACCACTGGGTTAAAACAACCCAATCACTGGGTTTGTCCATTTTCAACCCAACTTGGGTTGTTTTTAGCGATTTTTTAAAGTGTAGTTAAAATATCCCAAAGATGATCACATTTCAAAGTCTGAAAATGCTGTTGAAGGTTCACACTTGATATGTACTTTTAGA
This sequence comes from Ancherythroculter nigrocauda, assembly GCA_036281575.1. Lineage (NCBI taxonomy): Eukaryota > Metazoa > Chordata > Actinopteri > Cypriniformes > Xenocyprididae > Ancherythroculter > Ancherythroculter nigrocauda. The sequence goes on along the minus strand of VTFQ01000008.1, from coordinate 1,271,257 downwards.
ATACACTCTGAAAAATACTGGTTTGTTTCAACCCAAATTTGGGTCAAATATGGACAAACCCAATCGTTGGGTTAAAAATCGAATGTAAACATTTAACCCAACAGTCGGGTTTGTCCATTTTTCACCCAAATTTGGGTTGAAACAACCCAGCATTTTTCAGAGTGTAGAGTGAATTTGCCCATTCATGGAATCTGACGCCTGGAAAACACGAGTTAAATCTTTTATGTTAGTGTTTTTTTTTTTAAACTTGTTAGCTGAGACCTCTGAGTGACTCACATTTACTTTTCTTACCATCTCTGTCTTCACTCTCTACTCTTATTTCATCAGGGGAGAACAGGAAAAGGATCTGAGAGCGCTGAATATTCTCAAATAATGAAGTTGGTTTCTCTCTGAGTCACAATGAACCATGTCATCCATCTTTGGGACTGTCATCCTGATTCTATATTTGAATGGCTTCAAAGGGAACGGAGATGTGAAGTGCCGACTCGTGTTTCGTTGGGAGTGTCTGACTCGTTTAATAGTCGTGAGCTTCACACTGTTGTTTGCTCTCCTTATGAAGAGTTTCAGAGCTTGTTGTTTGTAAAGTTTCAGATGAAACTCCAGGAAATCACGTAATAAGTGTCTGTTTTCCATAATGCAATCTATGGAAGTTTAAAGAGCACTCAGATGAATTAGGACACTTTTTTAGGCCAGAATGTGAAATTAATTTCCTAAATTCAATGTATCATTATACAGAGTTCAACAATCATTTAACATCTTTTTGTACTTTGTATAAAGGATAATACAAAACTGGTAAGCTGTAAATTGCACAGCTATGAATTCATATTGAAATTAAAATGGTGAATATGAGAAAAGGCTAAGATTATTCAATTTGGATACCTAAAAGGTAAAGCCAAATTGAATTGTAAAAAAAAAAAAAAAAAAAAAAAATGCTGGCAATCGGTGAGAAAAATGCTCCTAGCTTATTGGCTTTTGCTTGTGGTCTAAAACAGCATTTATTTGTTTCTTATTTTCAATCCATTCAAACTGATGCTTACAGGCTATTTTCTTTGTCTTCATAATTCAGAGTTGTCTCCATTTCGACAAAATCCTGTCTAGCAATGTCAATCAGCTAAATAATGTTACTTCTCTGACATATTTAAACCAGAACCATTCACAACATCCAAAAAGGTCAAGTGGAACAAACAGATGTGCATCCAGTGCTGATTCTGATGGATATATTTATCACAGAGATCTAAATGTGTTCGTTTAAAAGAGAGTGACCGAGACTCCTGCCAGAATCACTGCCTCCTCAAAAATAAGTATACTTATACTTAAGTTCATTTGATTAAGTATACTTGAGTAAAGTTCAAGTATGTTTTCAAGTACATCTTCATGTAGTAAGAATACTAATATCAATGTAGTAGAATACTTGTAAGTGTACTATTTCAAAACTACTCGGGACTAAATTGGCCCACTTTTTTAGTGTATAAAAGTATATTTTAAGTGTAGTAGTAAACTTTGAGTACACAACTAGTTTACAATTGTGTTTTTTGTTACTATACTACAGGTAAACTATAGGTATACTGATAGTTTAAGTACTTGTAACACATTGTTTAGTTTATGAAAGTACACAAGTATGCTGCACGTGAGATTTCTAGGTATTAATTTTTATATTTGAAATGTACATTTAACTGTACTTTAAGTAGATCTGAAGGAAATTACCAGTGGACTACACAAAAATTCACATACTCAGAATTAGAAACATATTTGTTTTCTTTATAAATCACTATTTTCAAAGATTATAAGACAGTATGTGAAAAAATAGGCTACTCAATCAAAAGAGTAAACACAACTACAAGCCAAGTATACTTAGAATATTTCGTTATACGTTTAAGTATATCTCAATCGAAAGATTAAAAATAAAGTATACTTGAATGTATTAAAACAAACTTAAATACAAGCAAGTACCTTATTTTTTTGTGATAAATAAAACTGTAAAGGTAAACTGTAAACTGTAATTAAAAGTACATTTCTACTTCAGTGCACTTGAAAAAGTATACTAAATACCACTAATACTTAAATTGATTTATTAGTGCATTGAAATAAAGTATACTACCGCAATATACAGAGGAGTTTTATTAGTGTATTTCTTAAAAGTGAATGTTTTAAAAATTAGTTTATTCTTAGACTTTTATATAGTAATCCTAAATTTAAATTAAATGGATTTTATTAAAAATATATTACTAATGTACTAGTTATAAGTACATTTTCCCAACTGTAGTACTTAAAGGATTAGTTCACTTTCAAATGAAAATTAGCCCAAGCTTTACTCATCCTCAAGCCATTCTAGGTGTATATGACTCTCTTCTTTCTGATGAACGCAATCAGAGAAATATTAATAAATATCCTGACGCATCTGAGCTTTATAATGGCAGTGAACAGGATCAATGAGTATAAGCTGAAGAAAGTGTCTCCATCCATCCATCCATCATAAACATACTCCTCATGGCTCCGGGGGGTTAATAAAGGTCTTCTAAAGAGTGAAAGTGATGCGTTTGTGTAAAAAAAAAAAAACTCCATATTTAACAGAAGGCGTATACAGAAGGCGGTCTGGTGGAAGCTTGATATTTTGCTTGTTTTATATTCATCAGAATTCATCAGCATTTCATAAATACATGTGTTAGTAGAGTGCATGACTGAATCAATACTAAAGCTAGACCAGTTTTTAAAAATGGCTACTAAAGAACAGGAAGGAACTGTCGATGAGAGCGAACATGCTTAATATCACATCAGTAGAGCACAGTTAAATATGTGTGTGTCATTTCATGGCATATAATCAAGACGTATTAATCAGGAGGAGGGAACGAGAATGACAGGAGAGAGAAAGAGCGATAGAAAGAAAGAAAAGAAGAGATGGTAACCTTTAAGCAAACCTTAGTCATTCATCAGTCAGTCCTCGGTTTGATACTTCTCTCCATGTCTCCTGTGGGATCTGGTTTGCATGTCAATGCACTGCGGAGGCGGCTCCATCTCCATACACAGGCTGAGCAGAGAAAAACATAGTTGTGATTGATGACTCTGGACTCTTCTGATTGCATCTCTGTTACCACATAAATCACACATTTACCCATGCAATGCTGATGCTATTTTACCCTCCAGTAAGTGAGAAAGTTCAGGGAGGTTTGCACAAAGTGGCAACACAGATTACACGTTAAACACAGCGAGTGTTGCGGCATCGTAATGCGATCATCAAAATGACACGGCCCCGATGATATAAGGCAGAGCCTGATTAGGCCGCGAACATTAGAATTCATGGAGGAACAAATTTATGCAGGTACAAACATTTCCAGCCACAAACACAAGCTCCACTGTATGGGAGACGGAAATATTTAAAGGGACGGATCACACCAAAATTAAAATTCTGTCAGCATTCACTCACCCTCTTTTGGAGTGAATTCAGTGAATTTTGAAGGATCTTCATGTGTTTGGACAGAAGACGAGTTCTTTATTAAACATAAAAAGACAAAATAATTACGGGAATACTGGATTCTAAACAACAAATCAATGCCACAATTTATTGCACAACTCAAAAAAGCTTGATCTGTTCATCCGAAAACTCTGAATCCACAGTTCCTCTGTGAAATCATGACCTATAGCTGCCCAGAAACACCTCATACATGTCTGCTCCTGAGTATAAGGGGCTTTCATTGCCATTAATGCTTGGATAACACGTCTCCATCTCCTTTGATTAAAAATAACGGCTAGTGCGGTGGCTGCGATATACTTAAACCTACTAACATCCGTCGCCATGATTTTTGGAATGACTTATCAAGGAAAAAATTGTCGCATAACATCGGTTAATGGAAGTGCCGCCATTTCGCAATAGTTTTTTATTGACATTTAGAAAACATCACAAAAGTTTTGCGCAAATCTGTAATGGAAACCAGGCTTTTGTCATATAGCCATGTTTCCATCCAAAGTTGCGAATTTAAGTTACGCACAAAATTGGAATGTCGCATAAAAGCAGCGTTTCTTTCCATTTTTCATCACTTCCTGATAAACTGGGCTGAATATCACTAAAAAAAATGGAAGTTGCTGCAGTAGAAGCCACTGTATATAATCATTTTCTTATGTAATAAACTACCTGCGCCTCAGAGCGCACTCTTGCTTGCTGTTTGGCAATGCAGTTCTGGGAGGTTATTATACTGACGACTACAGAGTTGGAGCCCCACACATGACATGCAGGAAAAAAGGGATATCGTGTGCAAATCGTGTTCTATTGATTTGCTAAATCGCGTGCATTATTTACTGTTTCGTTCCCTCGATTTGCTAAATCGCGTGCATTATTTACTAGTTTGTTCCCTCGATTTACCATTTCGTTCCCTCGGTTTGCTAAATCGTGCACATTATTTACCATTTCGTTCCCTCGGTTTGCTAAATCGTGTGCATTATTTACTATTTTGTTCCCTCGATTTACTATTTCGTTTCCTCGATTTGCTAAATCGAGTGCATTATTTACTAGTTTGTTCCCTCGATTTACTATTTTGTTCCCTCGGTTTGCTAAATCGCGTGCATTATTTACTAGTTTGTTCCCTCGATTTACTATTTTGTTCCCTCGGTTTGCTAAATCGTGCACATTATTTACCATTTCGTTCCCTCGGTTTGCTAAATCGTGTGCATTATTTACTATTTTGTTCCCTCGATTTACTATTTCGTTTCCTCGATTTGCTAAATCGAGTGCATTATTTACCATTTCGTTCCCTCGGTTTGCTAAATCGTGCGCATTATTTACTATTTTGTTCCCTCGGTTTGCTAAATCACGTGCATTATTTACTGTTTCGTTCCCTCAGTTTACTATTTTGTTCCCTCGATTTACTATTTCGTTTCCTCGATTTGCTAAATCGTGCGCATTATTTACCATTTCGTTCCCGCGGTTTGCTAAATTGCACACATTATTTACCATTTCGTTCCCTCGGTTTGCTAAATCGCGCGCATTATTTACCATTTCGTTCCCTCGGTTTGGTAAATCGTGTGCATTATTTACTATTTTGTTCCCTCGATTTGCTAAATCGAGTGCATTATTTACCATTTCGTTCCCTCGGTTTGCTAAATCGTGTGCATTATTTACTATTTTGTTCCCTCGATTTACTATTTCGTTTCCTCGATTTGCTAAATCGAGTGCATTATTTACCATTTCGTTCCCTCGGTTTGCTAAATCGTGCGCATTATTTACTATTTTGTTCCCTCGGTTTGCTAAATCACGTGCATTATTTACTGTTTCGTTCCCTCAGTTTACTATTTTGTTCCCTCGATTTACTATTTCGTTTCCTCGATTTGCTAAATCGTGCGCATTATTTACCATTTCGTTCCCGCGGTTTGCTAAATTGCACACATTATTTACCATTTCGTTCCCTCGGTTTGCTAAATCGCGCGCATTATTTACCATTTCGTTCCCTCGGTTTGGTAAATCGTGTGCATTATTTACTATTTTGTTCCCTCGATTTACTATTTCGTTTCCTCGATTTGCTAAATCGAGTGCATTATTTACCATTTCGTTCCCTCGGTTTGCTAAATCGTGCGCATTATTTACTATTTTGTTCCCTCGGTTTGCTAAATCACGTGCATTATTTACTGTTTCGTTCCCTCAGTTTACTATTTTGTTCCCTCGGTTTGCTAAATCGTGCGCATTATTTACTATTTCGTTCCCTCAGTTTGCTAAATCGTGTGCATTATTTACTATTTTGTTCCCTCGATTTACTATTTCGTTTCCTCGATTTGCTAAATCGAGTGCATTATTTACCATTTCGTTCCCTCGGTTTGCTAAATCGTGCGCATTTTTTACTATTTTGTTCCCTCGGTTTGCTAAATCACGTGCATTATTTACTGTTTCGTTCCCTCAGTTTACCATTTTGTTCCCTCGATTTACTATTTCGTTTCCTCGATTTGCTAAATCGTGCGCATTATTTACCATTTCGTTCCCTCGGTTTGCTAAATTGCACACATTATTTACCATTTCGTTCCCTCGGTTTACTAAATCGCGCGCATTATTTACCATTTCGTTCCCTCGGTTTGGTAAATCGTGTGCATTATTTACTATTTTGTTCCCTCGATTTACTATTTCGTTTCCTCGATTTGCTAAATCGAGTGCATTATTTACCATTTCGTTCCCTCGGTTTGCTAAATCGTGCGCATTATTTACTATTTTGTTCCCTCGGTTTGCTAAATCACGTGCATTATTTACTGTTTCGTTCCCTCAGTTTACTATTTTGTTCCCTCGATTTACTATTTCGTTTCCTCGATTTGCTAAATCAAGTGCATTATTTACTGTTTCGTTCCCTCGGTTTGCTAAATCGTGCGCATTATTTACTATTTTGTTCCCTCGGTTTGCTAAATCACGTGCATTATTTACTGTTTCGTTCCCTCAGTTTACTATTTTGTTCCCTCGATTTACTATTTCGTTTCCTCGATTTGCTAAATCACGTGCATTATTTACTGTTTCGTTCCCTCAGTTTACTATTTTGTTCCCTCGATTTACTATTTCGTTTCCTCGATTTGCTAAATCGCGTGCATTATTTACTATTTCGTTCCCTCAGTTTGCTAAATCGTGCGCATTATTTACTATTTTGTTCCCTCGGTTTGCTAAATTGCACACATTATTTACCATTTCGTTCCCTCGGTTTGCTAAATCGCGCGCATTATTTACCATTTCGTTCCCTCGGTTTGCTAAATCGCGCGCATTATTTACCATTTCGTTCCCTCGGTTTGCTAAATTGCACACATTATTTACCATTTCGTTCCCTCGGTTTGCTAAATCGCGCGCATTATTTACCATTTCGTTCCCTCGGTTTGGTAAATCGTGTGCATTATTTACTATTTTGTTCCCTCGATTTACTATTTCGTTTCCTCGATTTGCTAAATCGAGTGCATTATTTACCATTTCGTTCCCTCGGTTTGCTAAATCGTGCGCATTATTTACTATTTTGTTCCCTCGGTTTGCTAAATCACGTGCATTATTTACTGTTTCGTTCCCTCAGTTTACTATTTTGTTCCCTCGATTTACTATTTCGTTTCCTCGATTTGCTAAATCGTGCGCATTATTTACTATTTCGTTCCCTCAGTTTGCTAAATCGTGCGCATTATTTACTATTTTGTTCCCTCGGTTTGCTAAATCGTGCGCATTATTTACTATTTCGTTCCCTCGGTTTGCTAAATCGTGCGCATTATTTACTATTTCGTTCCCTCAGTTTGCTAAATCGTGCACATTATTTACTATTTCGTTCCCTCAGTTTGCTAAATCGTGTGCATTATTTACTATTTCGTTCCCTCAGTTTGCTAAATCGTGTGCATTATTTACCATTTCGTTCCCTCGGTTTGCTAAATCGTGTGCACAAATTAGCAAATCAAGGGAATGAATTAGTAAATTGTGCGCACAATTTAGCCAACTATTTTTCTCCTGCATGTCATATGTGATGCTTCATACATGACAGACTTTGCTCAGGCATTTCAGAACAACCACAACAAAAAAAGCATTTCAGATGCTATGCAATGAGGTCGGTCTTTTTTAATGTGCATCGAGAAATTTATGTGATCCGCTCTGTGCTATCATGTCCGGAGCTGCAGCATTTTGTGTGACACTAATGTGAAACCAGACTTCCTTCACCTCAGTGGAAAGCATATTTACACTACATCGTTCCCTATCCACTATATAGTGCACTATGTGCCATTCATCATGTAGAAAACAAGTGAACAAGTGACCGATTTCAGCCGCAGCTTCAGCATCAATTTATAGTGTAGGGGGCGTGACACTTTAGATCCTAGAGAGCATTTGATTGGACAAACGCTGAAGTGCAGCGTGATCAAAATCATTGATCCATATTGGCAGACTGTAAGTTTTGAATGCATATATCTTCTAAATGCGAATTTAGTCATTGTTTTGGAACACACTAGCTTATAGATAACAGTAAGGTGACCATATTCATACTAAAAGCCAAAAAAAAATAAAATTTTGATTTCATGGGGACTTTAAATGTCAGTATATTTGTGTTAATGTTTAAGTTGTCTTCTCTTTGCTCTCCTTTGACGAAGGAACCGTCGCATGTTTCCATTCATTAAGATGGCAAGTTCATGACAAGGTTATCACACCACCGTAATGGACCCATTTGCATCAATGAAGAGCCTTCAATTACTCTGTCATCGGCTCGAAGACAGAAGCGGCTCGAGTGAATGTGAAACCTCTGGTTTGAATGAGGCCTCCTATTTTTCCAGCACAGATGAGTTTGTTAAACCTCATAAAGCCAGCGGGAGAGGAAAAGTAATTTCTGCAGAACTTTTCTGCGCTTGTTTTCAGAGGCTCGAGGGCTTAAATTTCCCTCATCTTATCAGAATGTTCCTGCATATGGAGCCTAGCAGGGCATCCAACAGCTACCGACCGATTGCTCTTATCTGGAAAGACCCACCCAAGGTACTGACAGAAGAAAACAACAATCACCACCGGACAAAAGTTGCAGAATTCATGCACATGTGTGTCCATAATCCACATAACAGCTGCATCCTGTTCTTCCTGTGGAATTTGAGGATCACAGTCTTATAAAGCGTCTCTGCCAGCCTGCAAAGCACCGCAGGTGGTCCACGCTCGCCGAAAAATGTGCAGCGCTGCCGCAGCTGCTATAGAGCAGGAACCACGGGAGCGAGTCTGTCCGCCTCGGGCTAAATCAATAACTATCAATCTCTCCAAAAGCCGGGCATTTCCTTTAGTTTTACTGCCAGTGAAATGCGAGTGTGCTCCTACAGGCGCCGAGCGAGAGGCCTTTTAGGCTTTGAGGGTGGCCGTGTCATTTTTACACTTCGAATTATCAGCATCCGCGACGATTAACAAAATTCTCATCGCTCGCAGCGCCCCTCTGTAATATTTTGATTTATGCGAATATTACGAGCCACAACTTATTTATGATACTCGGTCGCTGGGCTTGGCTCGTATTGGATTTTTGTCCTCTCTTGTTATCAATGTTTCAGCCTTGATTGATGACTTATGCTTTAATTATTTATTGAAATACTGTAAGTGGATGATAATTAGAGAATATCTGAGCTGAAGAAAGTGCTGATCTGAAGGGCAGAGCTGAAGGTTGACAAAGTTCATGCGGACTGCTCAGGATTCAGCGTCGGTGTGCGCTCGACTGCAAGATCCCATCAGCTGCAAACAGCCTCGTGGCATACTAATTATACACTGACACATGTTATTCATGCTTCCACACACACGCATGTGCTAATTTATCACAGCGACCGTTTATTCACTAACCGTTATCATACAGTTCCGGTCAGAGGTTCGGACACATTCATGTTTTTATGCTTTTGAAAGAAGTCTCATCAATGCTGCATTTATTTGATCAAAAATACTGAAAAATCAGTCATATTGTGAAATATTATTACAATTTAAAATACTTTAAAATATAATTTAGTCCTGTGATCAAAGCTGAATTTTCAGCATCATTACTCCAGTCTTCAGTGTCACATGATCCTTCAGAAATTAATACTTATTTAATACTTAATGAATACTTATATTCAGCAAGGATGTGTTAAATTGATAAAAAAAAAAAAAAAAAAATATATATATATATATATATATATATATATATATATATATATATATATATATATATATATATATATATACACACACACAATAAATACTTATATTGTTAGAAAAGATTTATATTTTGAATACATAATGTACTTTTTAACTTTTTATTCATCAGTGAATCCTGAAAAAAGTATCACAGGTTATAAAATGATGCTGAAAATTCAGCTTTGATCACAGAAATAAATTATATTTTAAAGTATATTAACATAGAAAACCATTATTTTAAATTGTAATAATATTTCATAATATTACTGTTTTTACTGTATTTTTAATCAAATAAATGCAGCCTTGATGAGCAGAAGAGACTTCTTTAAAAAAACATTAAACAAACTTACAGACCCCAAACTGGGAATAAGAATACGAATGAATAATAAAATACATGTGTAATAAACACCGATATGAATAAATAAACAATGTTTATATTTATGGGAATATAGTCTTTATGTATGCTGAGAATGAAAACATCTTCAAATTCAGCCCAAAGCAGCTTTGCATCTGATGTCTGCGCTCTTTCATAATATTCCATAATAACTGCTTCATAATGGCTGAATGTTTGCAGCTGTTTACAGCAGCAGAGCTCCAGTGAGACTGTAAGCATTGATGGTCTGTCAAAAATATCATTTCAGTCCCTAGATGTTCTTTTTTCCCCCTCTGCTGCATTTATGCCTTTGTGGGGCACAACAGCACCTGCCTGCACCTGTTTTACCTTTCCATTCAGTGTGTCTGTTTTTTTGTGCTGATGAGCAGAAAAACTCACCAAAACAAATGATTAGCATCATAGCAGTGACAGCAGCCGGAGCTGCAGGAGTCAGCAGTGTGTGTGTGTGTGTGTGTGTGTGTGTGTGTGGCTCTAGGGCGCGTCTCAGTGCCCTTCCCAGAGACCACCTCTACACACACGCCGAGCGTTCGAACCCATCTGCCCTCAGCTCCTCCGAGGTGGATCACATTGCACAAATACATCTGAGTAATACTAGTACGGTATATCAGAGATATTAGAAACGAAGATAAATGTGTGGAATAATACCTATAACCAGCATCTATAGACTCTTCCCACATTTTCTGCACTGACTTTTGGAGGAAATCTGCTGATGTCTGTGAAAGGGATTGAAACATGGAAAAATGTGCAAAACAGATAAAATCATCTAAATATTTAAGCGAATTTTCTTTCTGTCTTCAGTGTAAAAGAAATGAAGGTTTTTGAGGAAAACATTCCAGGATTTTTCTCCATATAGTGGACTTCACTGGGGTTCAACGGGTTGAAGGTCCAAATGTCAGTTTCAGTGCAGCTTCAAAGAGCTCTACATGATCCCAGACGAGGAATAAGAGTCTAATCTAGAAAAGCATTGCTCATTTTCTAAAAAAAAAAAAAAAAAAATTATATACTTTTTAACCACAAATGCTCATCTTGCACTGCTCTGTGATGCTCCACACATTTTCACATTTCACATTTATGCATTTGGCAGACGCTTTTATCCAAAGCGACTTACATTGCATTATACTATACATTTGTATCTGAGTATGTGCAATCCCTGGGATCGAACCCATGACCTTTGGCATTGCTAGTGCCACGCTCTAACCACTGAGCTACAGGAAAGCCTACACATGACGTAATCATGTTGGAAAGGTCACATGTGACATAGGTGGAAGTACTCGTCCAACATCGTTGTTTTACCTTTTTTGTAAAGGCCGTTTGGCTTAGTCTTTGCATGTTCGCTTTGTAAACACTGGATCGGTACTTCCGCCTACGTCACATGACCTTTCTAACATGATTATGTAATGCGTGGCACAGAGCAGTGCAAGATGAGCATTTGTGGTTAAAAAGTATATAATTTTTATTTTTTTTTAGAAAATGTCCGATGGTTTCTCTAGATAAGACTCTTATTCCTCGTCTGGGATCATGTAGAGCTCTTTGAAGCTGCACTGAAACTGACATTTGGACCTTCAACCCGTTGAACCCCAGTGAAGTCTGTCAGGGTTCTGTCACTTCGGTCTAGTTTATTTCTTGGTTTTGTGACAGAGCTCTGACACTCCCGTTCTTGTCGTGTTTTTGTGTGAGCGTACGGTCTCGAGTGTTCTCGGGGCCGTGCGCTCTCTTGTCTGCGTGCCTTGTTTCATGTTGGGAGCGTGGTGTTCGGATCCCGGCACTCGTGTCTAGTTTGGTTTCGGTTTCGTGTCGGGATTCGGACACTCGCGCTCCCAGTCCTGTCTTTATTGTGAGCGCACGGGTTGTGTGTACTTTCACTTGCCGTGCGCTCTTGTCTCATGTTTTGTGTAGCATGCGGTGATTTCCACCTGCCGCGTGCTTTCATGTTGTGTTTTTGTCTTGTGTTGTGTAGCACGCAGTCTGTTTCACGGGCTGCGTGCTCTCATGTCGTCTTGTTTTGTGTGAACACGTGGCTTATGAGTTTTCATAGTCACGTGTTCATGTCTCGTCTTGTGTAAGCACATGGCTTGTGATTTGTCTTCATTGGCCATGTGCTTGTGTCTTTGTTTTGTTTGGTGTGAGCACATGGCTTGTCACGTGTTTCTTGTGCCATGTGCTCTCATGTCTATTGTCTTGACCCCGCCCACCTTGTTACCTCATTATTGGTTGATTTGCCCCACCTGTCCTCCCTCGTTTCCTGCCTTGTTTGCTCTCCTATTTATTCTCCTTGTGTTTGCAGTTCTGTGCTGGTTCGTCGTCGTATCTTCCCATGTGTTTCCTTTTGTCAAGTCAAGTCAAGTCAAGTCAAGTCAAGTCAAGTCAAGTCAAGTCAAGTCAAGTCAAGTCAAGTCTGTTTTCCCCCACGGGGTTGTTTGTGTTGTGTTTTTGTTTTTATTTTGTATTATAAATAAAGCCCTTCTCTTCCCTGCAAATTGAGTCCTCGCTCCCTTCCTGAAACCTGACAGAACGAACCAGCCAATTGAGGACTCAGCAGAAGGATGGGCATCTTCCTTTTCCCATCTCCTAGCCCCTCCGCACAACTGATGGTGGATCATCGCAGCAAGCTCCTCTCTCTTCGTCAAGGGGAGGCCAGCGTGAAGGAGTTTGCTCACCTGTTTGTGTTTACAGCGGAGGGGCTCAACATCAGCGACGCAGCGCTCAAGGACATTTTTAACAGCAGCCTTAATGAGCCCGTCAGCGCCTGGGAGATGGGAATGCTGGGGATTTTGTCCTTCTGGCAGTTTGTGGGGTTTGTTTACAACCGCGGAGAGGAGGGTGGCCTTCCCCCTCTTGGTCCACCTCCCATTCCCCTCACTAGCTGCCAGGTCCCCAGTCCTCCGATGACCTCTTCGGGGAGAGGGAGGAGGAGGAAGAACAGGTCAGCCTCATCTGCCACCTGCCCAGAGGTGGCTGAAGCCACTGCAGCCTCTCCAGTGGTGGCTGTGACCGCTGCAGTCTCCCCCGAGGCGACCAAGGATGCTGCAGCACCCCCAGAGCTGACCAAAGAAGCTGCAGCACCCACAGAGGAGGTAGGCACAGTGCCACTGCCTCACCCTCACAAGAGGAGGAAGAGGAGAAAGAAGCCTTCCTCCAACCCTCAAGGCCCGGAGGCCACTCCAGAGCCCGCTCCAGCCAGTGAGTCCACTCCAGCCAGTGAGTCCGCTCCAGAGCCCGCTCCAGCCAGTGAGTCCACTCCAGTCAGTGAGTCCACTCCAGAGCCCGCTCCAGCCAGTGAGTCCACTCCAGCCAGTGAGTCCGCTCTAGAGCCCGCTCCAGCCAGTGAGTCCACTCCAGCCAGTGAGTCCGCTCCAGAGCCCGCTCCAGCCAGTGAGTTTGCTCCAGAGCCCGCTCCAGCCATTGAGTCCGCCCTAGCCAGTGAGTCCGCTCCTTCGGTCAGTCCTGCCATGGCCCATAAAGCTGTCTTCACCTTCTACGCCTTGATTGTCCTACGTGCCTGGAGGATGTATTCAGGGTCTGTCGACCATAGTCCAGTCTGCCAGCCCGAGCCCGCTGTCGTCCCGAAGCAGCCCGAGGCCGCTGCCGTCCTGGAGCAGTTCGAGCCCACTGCCGTCCCGGAGCAGTCCGCTCTTCATGTCGGTCTGGTTATGGCCCAGAAGGTGGTCTTAGCCTTTTATGTCCTGGTGGTCTTGCGTGCCTGGAGGATGCACACTGGTGTGATTGACTCTGGATCTGTCGGCCAGTTCAAGGCCGCTGCCGTCCCAGAGCAGCCCCAGCCTGAACCCACTGCAGTCCCAGAGCAGCTCCAGCCTGAGCCCGCTGCTGTCCCAGAGCAGCTCCAGCCTGAGCCCGCTGCTGTCCCAGAGCAGCTCCAGCCTGAGCCTGCTGCTGTCCCAGAGCAGCTTGCTCTCCCTGATACGGCCATGGAGACCATCATCAAGCTGTCTGCCCTGCCGGCGCCACCCCAGCTGTCTGCCCTGCCGGCACCAGCTAAGCGGTCTGCCCTGCCGCCGCCACTCGAGCGCCTTGCCCTGCCGGCGCCTGCCAAGCTGTCTGCCCTGCCGGCGCCTGCCAAGCTGTCTGCCCTGCCGGCGCCTGCCAAGCTGTCTGCCCTGCCGGCGCCAGCCAAGCGCCTTGCCCTGCCACCGCCTGCCAAGCTGTCTGCCCTGCTGGAGCCTGCCTGGATGGTCCCTCCAGTACCGCCCTGGTCCTTAGCCAGGAACCCTGTCCCGCCGGTCCCGCCCTGGTCTGTCCCGCCGGTCCCGCCCTGGTCTGTCCCGCCGGTCCCGCCCTGGTCTGTCCCGCCGGTCCCGCCCTGGTCTGTCCCGCCGGTCCCGCCCTGGTCTGTCCCGCCGGTCCCGCCCTGGTCTGTCCCGCCGGTCCCGCCCTGGTCTGTCCCGCCGCTCCCTGGCTCAACCCTCCCGTCCCTCCCTGGTTTCCTTAAGACATTCTGTTTTGTTTTTGCTGACTGACTTGGCTCCCCTCCCTCCCTCCCCTCCTTGTCTTTGTGTATTGATGTTTTTGTCTCGTCATGTTGGTGTGTGTCATGTTGTCATGTATGTTGGTCTTGCATTGTCATGTTTTGTCTTGTGTCCCTCATAAGGGACGCCAGGTGGCGTCCCTTTAGAGGGGGGGTAGTGTCAGGGTTCTGTCACTTCGGTCTAGTTTATTTCTTGGTTTTGTGACAGAGCTCTGACACTCCCGTTCTTGTCGTGTTTTTGTGTGAGCGTACGGTCTCGAGTGTTCTCGGGGCCGTGCGCTCTCTTGTCTGCGTGCCTTGTTTCATGTTGGGAGCGTGGTGTTCGGATCCCGGCACTCGTGTCTAGTTTGGTTTCGGTTTCGTGTCGGGATTCGGACACTCGCGCTCCCAGTCCTGTCTTTATTGTGAGCGCACGGGTTGTGTGTACTTTCACTTGCCGTGCGCTCTTGTCTCATGTTTTGTGTAGCATGCGGTGATTTCCACCTGCCGCGTGCTTTCATGTTGTGTTTTTGTCTTGTGTTGTGTAGCACGCAGTCTGTTTCACGGGCTGCGTGCTCTCATGTCGTCTTGTTTTGTGTGAACACGTGGCTTATGAGTTTTCATAGTCACGTGTTCATGTCTCGTCTTGTGTAAGCACATGGCTTGTGATTTGTCTTCATTGGCCATGTGCTTGTGTCTTTGTTTTGTTTGGTGTGAGCACATGGCTTGTCACGTGTTTCTTGTGCCATGTGCTCTCATGTCTATTGTCTTGACCCCGCCCACCTTGTTACCTCATTATTGGTTGATTTGCCCCACCTGTCCTCCCTCGTTTCCTGCCTTGTTTGCTCTCCTATTTATTCTCCTTGTGTTTGCAGTTCTGTGCTGGTTCGTCGTCGTATCTTCCCATGTGTTTCCTTTTGTCAAGTCAAGTCAAGTCAAGTCAAGTCAAGTCAAGTCAAGTCAAGTCAAGTCAAGTCAAGTCTGTTTTCCCCCACGGGGTTGTTTGTGTTGTGTTTTTGTTTTTATTTTGTATTATAAATAAAGCCCTTCTCTTCCCTGCAAATTGAGTCCTCGCTCCCTTCCTGAAACCTGACAGAAGTCCACTATATGGAGAAAAATCCTTAATTTCTTTTCGACTGAAGAAAGAAAGACATGAACATCTTGGATGACATGGAGGAGAGTAAATTATCAGGAAATTTTCATTCAGAAGTAAAATAATCATGCAAAATAATATGTGCTATATAAATACTAATAAACAGCCAATATCATAGTAACATGCTGCTAATAAGCAACTTGTTCACCCTAAACCAAACTTTAATATCTTTTAGCATTCATCTATCAAAATGTGACAATAATAATCATCTTGTGTTACATATCTGTGCACATCTATATAATACACACATGATAAAGGTTCTATTTTTATTCTCTCTCTACGCCCCGCTGCTCGTCCCAGGCTGGTGGGCGGCTCAAACGCTCTTCTGAGATCTTCACAGGGCACAGCTGATGAGCGCTACAGCCAGTGTTTTATGAATCGGTAATGGCCGTCATATTTCAGCCAGGCAGGTCCGTATGCCGGAAACCAATTTCCTTCATTTCGGGATGGAGTTCGCTTTCGTCCAGTGAGCAACTGCTGTCATTTCAGTGCTCACTGCATCTAATTACCACCACTTTACATTGCTCAAAGGAGGGTTTGAAACAGCTACCGGATCTATCTGGAAATAACCACCTTTTAATGATTTCGAGTGTTTGCGAAGAGTATTGAAGAATAGAAACCCTCATGGCACTTGTTTTCTGTTGTATAAATGGCAACAGCATGTGCAAATCTGAGCTCTGGCAAGACTGGAATGAACATGTTATGTTACTGTGGGGAGAAAAATCACGATGGTTTAATCATCTTACTGTGAGGTCCGTGCTGGGGTTGGAAAAATCTTATCTTAATGTTTATTCGTCCTAAGTGCTCCCATATATTTCAATAGTAAGAGGCTCCCCGGCTCTCTCCGATATTCAGGAACGCAGTGTTGTTGGCTGGCGGAGCTGAGGGAGGGATTTGGCTGACCCGAGCTTCTGTCATATCTGTTTACTGAACTCCCGTGTAAACTTTCACCAACATTCTTATGAAAGAGAAATATTTGTGCTCGGATAATTCCCTCCTGTTGTTACACAAAGGAAGTCTCCACATGCAGCCTTATACAATGGGAAAAGTTCATTTAATTGGCCAAACCAAGGTTGGAGACCAACTCTACTGTTCTTCCAATCTAAAAAATCATTCATCCATAAAGGAAGGTCATTAATAACCCAAGGTCATTCCCATAACCTCCTTGACGTCCATGCTTCAATTATGCATAAAGAGCGAGTCAAATGCACATTAATATTTATTGTAATTTCCATTTGTAACTCTGCCAATGCAACAGAGTAAGTCAAATCTATTTTATTGACAGTGTCAAATTTGTAGAGGAATAGGCATTGGAACGCTGGATGTAATTAGTGGTATTGACTGAACTAATCCCAATGGAGCCATACGATTGGATGAGGATCAATATCAATTCAAACTAAGAAACCGCACAAATAAACAAACAGAGGAAGGAAGAAAGTCTAGATTTAGGGGGGCAAAATACATAAAGTATATGAGTGCTCAATTAATATACTGCCAAAAACTTGAGGCAAAGATTTAATTGTACTTCAGAACTTAAAAGTAAAAAGCACATTTTTCCTTTTCCTTTTCTGAAATCAAGACAAAAAAAAAAAACTTAGACGTAGAAACTTTAGACTGAACTTTGAGATCAAAGACATTGACTAAAGACGTGTCTCTTCCACAAGCTCAAGAAGACGGACAAAAGGGAAATGTGACCTGCAAAAGGTAGCCTACTCTGAAGTACTTCGAAGGTCTAAAAAACATTTGAAGAATCACTTTTGCCTTGGAAATGTGGAGTTCGGAGTATTCCGTTTCAATGGTACTTCAGTCAAGCACAAATTCCTCAAAATAATAGAGCTACTTCACACCTCTGACTCTGATTCACTGCTTTACACGGATGAGCCAAAACATTATGACCAGTCACTGCTGAAGCGAATACCACTGATCATCTCCTAACATGGCCACATATTAAGATCTGGGATGATTAGATGCTGAGCAAGCAATCAAATGGGCGGGAATAAAGATCTGAGCGACTCTGACAAGAGCCAAATTCTTATGGCAAGGCTTCAGAGTATCTCTGAAACGGCAAGGCTTGTGTGTTGCTCCCGGTCAGCAGTGGTGAGAATTTACCAACTGTGTTCAAGGAGGGGCAAACTACAAATCGGTGACAGGGTGCTGAGTGGCCAAGACTCATCAGTGCGCGAGGGCAATGAAGGCTGTCCCGTCTGGTTTGAGCCAACAGGAGGTCTACTGTGGCACAAGTCACACCAAATGTTAATGGTGGTTATGGGAGGAATGTGACACAACACTCTGCTGCGTATGGGGCTGCTTATCTGCAAACCAATCAGAGTGCCTATAATGACCCCTGTCCACTGTCAAAAGTGCTTATAATGGGCACACAAGCTTTGGAAATGGACCTTGGAGAAGTGGAAGAATTGCAGGAAAAAAAGTCAGAATTGCGAGATGTAAAAAGTATTCCGAACTCCACATTTCCAGAATTGTGAGTTTATATTTTGCAATTCTGACTTTATTTCTCAAAATTTCTCAGAATTGCAACTGTATTTCTCAGAATTGACTTTTATTTTTCAAAATTGCAGCTTTATTTCTCACAGTTCTATTTCTCAAAGTTGCGACTATTTCTCAGAATTCGATTTTATTTCTCAGAATTGCGACTTTATTTCTCAAAATTGCAACTTTATTTCTCAGAATTGCAACTTTATTTCTGAGAATTGTGACTATTTTTAAAAATTGCGACTTTATTTCTCAGAATTGCGACTTTATTTCTCAGAATTGCGACTTTATTTCTCAGAATTGCAACTTTATTTCTCAGAATTGCGACTTTATTTCTCAGAATTGCAACTTTATTTCTCAGAATTGTGACTATTTTTAAAAATTGCGACTTTATTTCTCAGAATTGCGACTTTATTTCTCAGAATTGCGACTTTATTTCTCAGAATTGCGACTTTATTTCTCAGAATTGCGACTTTATTTCTCAGAATTGCGACTTTATTTCTCAGAATTGCAACTTTATTTTTCAGAATTGCAACTTTATTTCTCAGAATTGCAACTTTATTTCTGAGAATTGTGACTATTTTAAAAAATTGCGACTATTTCTCAGAATTGCGACTTTATTTCTCAGAATTGCAACTTTATTTTTCAGAATTGCAGCTTTATTTCTCAGAATTGCAACTTTATTTTTAAAAATTGCGACTTTATTTCTCAGAATTGCGACTTTATTTCTCAGAATTGCAGCTTTATTTCTCAGAATTGTAACTTTAATTTTCAAAATTGCAACTTTATTTCTCAGAATTGCGACTATTTCTCAAAATTGCGACTATTTCTCAGAATTCGATTTTATTTCTAAAAATTGAGACTATTTCTCAGAAATGCGACTTTATTTCTCAGAACTGCAAACTCAGGATTTCAAATTTGTATTACAATTCAGAGAAAAAAACGTAGAATTGCAGGATATAACCCGAAAGTTGCGGGATCATCTATTTATCTTTGAAGACAAAGCCAAAGTGACAACTGGGTCTTGAGGAAAAATAAACCAGAACATTTTTCCCTTTTATTATATTCATTACTTCCTTTTTCAAACACATACATTTTCATGATCCCACTATTAGTAGAGTTTCTTCTGCTCCAGCTTTCTCGTCATGGCTTGGTTCAGATCAGTCAAAGAGATTCATTTTCTCCTCTGTTTGACCCTCCCGTTCGTCTCAGGGGAGGGGACACAACCCGGTCATAAACCCAGGACTTGTCACTTTATTTATTTAAAGTGCAAGGCATTTCAGTGCATGGAAAGGTTCCTTATTTGTGGAAGAGCAGTGTGAGATCTCGCTGGAGACATCATGTACAGTAGATATCACCTTTTCTCTCTCCAAAACCTTTGCACTTGTCTACCCCTTGTCAGAGGCATACATGCCTATGTGTTAATGAGAAGTCACAACTCTATCTTTACTTGTAATTGTTATTCGATGAATAGCATAACATAATGCACCATTTTTCAAGCCCGAGATAAACCCGATTTCGTGACCTTGTCAAAATGTTCTCTTAATGAGTAGAAACCCTCACGTTCTTGCACGAGAAAGCCGTTTTATCATAAAACACTGTGGTTGACCTATGATCAAGGCCTGCAGAAACTGTCAGAATAGTGGACTATCGTCCGTCCTATGGGAGTCAAAATATCTTAAACACCTCCTAGAGGCATGTTAATGGTTAGATGACTTGTTTGTCCTTGCCGCCTGGTTCACTGGCTGGTTATGTGGAGCTCTACTCCTGCGACCACAGTTCAAGTTTCTGTGGAGTAGCCCATGTTTGCAGTATGGAAACAGTTCCAGAGTCCAAATATTTTTGACTTGATTTAAAAAGAGCCTGCTACATTGAAAGTGCATGGAAAGTTTGCATACAGGGAGGAACTCTTGCAACCTGTGGTTTTAATTTCAAGAAATCAAGCAATGTCATATAAAATGAATGTTTGTTATTTACAACACTTCCCCTCTTGGTTTAAACCACAGACAGCATTTACTGGAGCACTACAAAAATACATCTGGCGCTTTCTTTGTAACAGAGCTGCATTTGAGTAACATTAAGTAAGCATAACATGTTATTTAATTACATTAAAGGAATAGTTCATCCAAAAGTAGTTCATTGTGAGATAACCCTCTTGCTTTGCTCAGCCAGTTTTCCTCATGTCTCAGGGTGGTAAAAGCAGGGCACAGGAAACCAGGAAACCTCAAAAAAGCACAAAGATCTCCATCTGAAAGTCTGTGTGAAGCTGCAGGGGTTCAGAGAACTCTCTCAAATCAACACACACACTGTCTGCCATATTCAAATCAGCCTGAGCATCTGAGCATCAAACTACCAGAAACCATTTTAAAAATGACTCTTTCTTCAGAAATACTACTGTTAAAAGCAGCAGACATCAGACATATTTGGAAGGGAGTATAAACATGCGGCGTTGTTGTTCCTTTTTAAAGTTTTAAGTCAAATTAAAAGGATAATGTCCCCCAAAAATGAACATTGAAGTCATTTTCATCATATCAAACACCAAAAGAGTTATGAAGCAGAAGGTTCATGCTGCTTTTTGCCATATAAAAAAGATTTAAACTTCATGGGTCTGGACTGACATGAAGGTGAATACATGACAATATTATGTTTGGGGTGAACTGTACCTTTAAGACAAACTTTACTAATATAATCAATTGTAAAAAGCAAAAAATGTACTTCATAATGAGTTTTTAATGGTTCTTAATTGTTTTCCGGTTTAAATATTAAAACATATATATTAAAAAAAATCTTTAGATAAGATAAATTTTACGTGAGAACACTGCATATTTTTTTCACTTATATTAAACTTTATACTTAAACAACATATGCATATTAATAGAGTGCATTCTCTGAAAACTAGAAACAAGCAATAATAAAACATAAAACCATCTTGAGATTGAAGTCATTATGATGTGAGAAAACTTCCAGAAAAAAAGTCAAAATACAACGTTGAGAATAAAATCATTAAATTTAATTGTGTTTTTTTTAATCATTAAAAAAATCATTGTGTTACGAGAAAAAACGTGTTAAATTTCGAGGAAAAAAAAGTCTAAATAAATTGTAGACAATAAACTCATTACATTTTGAGAATAAAGTCATTGTGTTTCATGAAAAAAAATCTTAAAATTTCGAGAAAAAAAGTCAAAATAAATTGTTGACAATAAACTCATTACATTTTGAGAATAAAGTCAATGTTTCAAGAAAAAAAATATTAAATTTTGAGAAAAAGTCAAAATAAATTGTTGACAATAAACATTAAATTTTGAGAATAAAGTCATTGTTTCAAGAATAAACATTATATTTTGAGAATAAAGTTTTTCATTTTTTTTTTTTTTTTTTTTTTCCCGAAATGTAACAGTTTTTTTCTTGAAACACAATGACTTTATTCTCAAAATTTAATGAGTTTATTCTCGACATTTTATTTTGACTTTTTTCTCGAAATGTCATTTTACTTAGCCCTTATATTCTTCCGTGAATGCGAGTTATAGTCCAATTCTGAGAAAAAAAAATTCAGATCACAATTCTGACATTCTCTCACAATTGTCGCAACTCGGACTTTATAACAAGCAAAAAGCTTCCATACTTTTTTAGACATTTTATCATTTTTTTGCCGTGTAAAATTTTTACCATGTGTGAACCTGATAATAACGACAATGATCGCGAACTAATACATAAACTCCATGTTGTAAAATATGTATGGTCAATGTTTCTGCTAGTTTGTTTGCTGAGCTAGAGGTGATCCAGACTACAGGGCAGTTTCATCAGTGTATCTGCTCAGGTTACACTCAGGCCAGGGTTGTGTGTGTGTGTTTGTGTACCCGAGGTCAACCAAGCGCTCTGTCGGCCTTAGAGTGAGTCATTACCTTCACATCAAGAAATATGTATGCACTGCAAATTCCCTCTGAACGAGCTGAGAGGGAAAAGGCACTTTAACCGAGGCAAATATTCCTGCTGATTGCAGGAGATTCTTACTGTGAAAGTCAACAGGGTATTGAGCCTGTTGTAACGGTGCAGAAATGTGCCTGTGTACCTGCAGATGTGTCCATGTAACAGGAATTTGCATTATGAAACTAATGAATGTGAGTGCAGTGACAACCTGGAGCCAGAATAACTGCAGAATGGTCAATCTGCACATACAGTGGTCTTTTGAGTATCAAAGAGCATCATGCCTATCAAATATTCACAAGATATTCAAGATGATTTTGCTGGCAGTATAAAATTAGGCAACATTGTAATGTTTTTTTTTACACTTTTATTTGCCCATTAAGTTAAAGTTTAGTCATTTCAGAACAGCCATTTCACTGAACTGATTCATTACTTTGATTCATTGTGTTCATTTACTAGAAAACTATGGTAGCCTGTTTCTGCCATGGAATGAAAAACAATAAAAAAAGGTAATTGCAACTTTTTATCTCACAATTCTGACTTTTTTTTCTTAGAATTGCAAGATCTAAATGTGCAACTGTGATTTAAAAAAATGTGAGAATTAGGAGATATAAATGTGCATTTCTGAGAAATAGTCACATTGCAAGGTATAAAGTCCAATTCTGACATTTTCATGCAATTTTTATCTCACAATTCTGACTTAATTACTTGCAATTACAAGTTTATCGCAATTCTGATTTTATAACTCACAATTGCAACTTTTTATTTCTCAGAATTGCAACTTTTTTTCTCAGAATTGCGACTTTATTTCTCAGAATTGCAACTTTTTTTCTCAGAATTGCGACTTTATTTCTCAGAATTGCAACTTTATTTCTCAGAATTGCAAACTCGTGATTGCGAGTTTATATTACAGTTTGGAGAAAAAAGTCTGAATTGCAGGATATGAACTCGCAATTGTGAGAAAAAAGTCAAAATTCTGAGATAAAAAAAAGTAAGAATTAGGAGATATAAATGCGCATTTCTGAGAAATAGTCACAATTGCAAGATATAAAGTCCAATTCTGACATTTTCATGCATTTTTTATCTCACAATTCTGTCGCAATTCTGATTTTATAACTCACAATTGTGTTTATTTCTTGCAATTTAGAGAAACAAGTCAGAATTGCAAGTTTATATCCTGCAATTCTGACTTTATTTCTCAGAATTGTGACTATTTCTCAGAATTGCAACTTTATTTCTCTGAATTGTGACTATTTCTCAGAATTGCAACTTTATTTCTCTGAATTGCAACTTTATTTCTCAGAATTGTGACTATTTCTCAGAATTGCAACTTTATTTCTCTGAATTGCAACTTTATTTCTCTGAATTGTGACAATTTCTCTGAATTGCAAACTCGTGATTGTGAGTTTATGTTACAGTTTGGAGAAAAATGTCTGAATTGTGGGATATGAACTTGCAATTGTGAGAAAAAAGTCACAATTACCTTTTTTTTTTTTTTCATTTTTATTAACTGACAGAAACAAGCTTGCATAGAAAACAGTGTGAAAAACAGAAATAACAAGTACACTACCATTCAAAAGTTTGGAGTCTGTAAGAGTTTTTAATGTTTTCGATTCTCACCAAGGCTGCATTTATCTCATCAAAAACTGCAGTAAAAAGTGTAAGATTGTGAAGCATTATATTTTCAGCATCATTACTCCAGTCTTCAGTGTCACATGATCCTTCAGAAATCATTCTAATATGATGATTTGCTGCTCAAGAAACATTTATTATTATAAAGCATTGTACTGCTTAACATTTTTATGGAAACTGTAATAAATTTTTTTCAGGATTCTTTGATTTTACTGTATTTTACAGTAAACATTCATAATCAAATTTCAGTAGCACTTTATTTTACAGTCCTCTTCCGCATCAGTCCTAACATGTATACTAAAGTCCAAAGTAATAAAACAAAAGCTTATCTCAAAGTCGAATTGTCAGAGTAAAAACTGTTGTACTAAGGGAACATCCGATTCCACGGCACAGGGATCAACTACGACCTTCTCTATCAGAATGTCAGTTTCTTGTAACTGCACTTGACATGATTTATGCCTCTATTTGTCCTCTTGATTGCCAATATGACCTTCTTTACCTTGGTGTGTGTACAATTTAAAGCTGTGAAATCCTCCCTGCAGATCTGACACTGCACTGATGACTCTGGTCCTCTCTTCCGCTCCACCCTAAGTCAGCATTTCTTCAAAGTTAATTCTCAAAAAATGAAAAATTGTGCGTCCACTCATTTATTTGCTTACGCACCTGATTATCAAAAGGAAGCATTTTTTGCAAGTAAATGTAAATGCATTTAATGCCTGTTAAACTGGTTTGTGGCTGAAAAACTGCACAACTCACCCATACCGGTTTAAGTCTTTAAGTCTGGATGAACCGACCTGTGATTTACTTCTGTCCAAATCACTGTCGTTAGTTCAGTGTGACATCTGAAAGTGACATATCCGAAGAGCCGCAAGCTTGATTTTTTTAATATACTGCCAAACAAATGTATTCAGACTGATTTGTTGCTCATGGTGTCAAGCCCTTTTTCAGGATAGCGAAACACATCTTATGAGAGACAAATCATTTTAAAAGCCGAAACGCAGGTTGTGTCAAAATGCTGACATAAAAGAGGGCTGATTTATTGCCGTGTTGATTCGTTTACGGTTCTGGACGACGGGAAGACCTGGCGACATTACGGAGCTGTTCATCACCGGCACGCGGCTCGGTTAACCGGCTTTAGCGCCGTCGTGTCCTGTGCTCCGTATGGATGCAGGAACAGAAGTCACCTCCTAACATATTCTTTAAAATGTCATTTGCTCTATTTACAGCATGTATGACACTGTCACCCTCGCCATCTGCTCTGTGATAATAAATTCAAGGACACACTGATTCTAGCAGCATCAGAATATGCAGGTGATATGCTGAAGCTGTGCCCATCATGCATTCTTCAGGTATGGAAGGATAAACATGAAGGTATATGCTATTTCTTATTGGATCTATGAGATCTTAAATGGATAGTTCACCCAAAAATTGATTAATGCATACTGTGACACTCTTAAATGCTTTTTATGTGTAGTGTCGCTATTCTGCCACTGAAAATGTAACATTAACAGACCGGCGTGTAAAACTCTTGGACGTATTCTAAAGAGTCTATGCGGTGAACTTTACATTCTTCACAAAATCCAGTGTTTAGTTGGTCCTGGTAAGCACTCATTGTCACAGTTGTAAACACGACGGCACTCTTTTTCCATGAGGGGGTTTGGCTTAGGTTGATGGCTTGATGGCTATCATTGTAGTTATTGTACTTTGTGTGAATGGGCCTTTAAATGGATAGTCTACCCAAAAATGAAAACTGTGTCATCAGTTATTCACTCTCATGTCATTCCAAATCTGTATGGCTTTCTTTCTTGAGGACATTTTGAAGAAATAGTATATATATGGTGAAGAAACTGAAATTGGTGTTTGCCTATGCAAAACTCATTACTATGCAGTTGCTATGATGTCGACTGTTTTTTAGTATGTTACTATGTGGTTACTACAAGTTTAGGTACTGGTCCAAAGTCTAAGAATACAGTCATTTTAGGATAAACACATTTACGCTCACAAACAGTCCAGTTATTAGTCAAGATTCACACTTGCATTTTGAGAATGAGTTTAATAAACCTGTTTTGTCTATACAAACCTGCACTAGTTGTGCACGGTGTAATCGCCACACTTTCTGCTGTTGTGGAAGTCACTATCTTTGATATTAACTTTAGCCACTGTCACTATGGTTACAGGGGAACATTAAGAGGTGGCTTCACATCAGCTATTTGAGTATACAGGCAACACTGGAGCAGAAATGGACAATCTGAGAGTCACATCTGTTAGTAAATATGATATTCAAACCCAAACACTTGCTGTACAAATTTAGCCTCTAATATTTTGGTCTCCACACAACACCCGTTTACTGTCCACCAGGCAAAAATCATGAATCTAACTGATGGTTCTTTGAACACAAAGAATGGGAAATGATAATAGAGAACGCCAATAATGATGCAGGGACGTGTTCATAAGTAAAAGCACAATCATATCCAGCTCGAGAGGTTAATAAATCATAATCTCTGAAATTCTTATATTGTGTGCGATTACACATATTGTTTACTTGACAGTGGTGTTTCATGATTCATGAATATGCATAGCAGGAATAGTAATTATCACTTACGACTGACTCAGAGATGCTATTGATTAAAAATTCACAAGAGGGTTATTATGAAGTAATGTGATGTGTGCAATATAAAGCCAGTGTGTCGTATACATGATAAAACACACTGTTGAACTGGAAACACTTTAGAATACTGATCCTTCATTAATGAATATCTACACAGGAACAAATGAGTAATGCATTATTAACACTCTAGTAACTACTATTAACTAACAAGAAACTCTGATTAATGAATTAGTAAGTAATGGTGCTCAGTTGAATGAGGTCATTCACTATTAGATAATCAATAACTACTGTGTACGGGTTCATAATTAATGTGAATAATGCATAATTAATTCTAAAGTAAAGATCATGGTAACCTGACTCAAGTATTTCCAAATCCTTCAGAAGGAATTACTAGTTATTTGGATCAGTATTCTAAAGTGAAAAAGTGGGTTACCGTGATCTACACTTTAGAAAACTGATCCAAATAATTAGCAATTCCTTTAGAAGGATGCAGTAACACTTGAGTCATTACTATCTAAAGCCTTACAAAAACCTCAAAAGCTTACAATGATTTCAGTCATTACTAGAGAGTTATCATGTTTTTCACTTTAGAATACTGATCCAAACTAGGGATGCAACGATACCACTTTTTCAAGAACAAGGCTGATACAGATACTTATATTTTTAGTACTTGCCGATACCGTGTGCAGACACGTGTATTTTCAATGCATTTTTAATTTTTAAAAATATTGGGCAGAGAAACCAAAAGAAAATTAGTCAAATTAGTTGGCTTAGCAAATAGATAAATAGTTAAAATGTATTGTAGGAGCTACTTTTACTTTCACTGTTCATATTATTGCTCTATCATATTTCATCTTTAATTTAATAGCACAGTGAATATTTAGACTCAACCAGTCAAGAGCAGTGAATGATTTTCTCTTTGTCTTTTGTTGTTAGATTAAAATTGAGAACAAAGATAGCAGCAGGTTTATTAGGCTGCTGTCACTTTAAGAGCTGCACATATCCAACATACTGTCACACACGTGTTTTCTTTCTTAACTGTTTACATTCACTTAACACTGTCGTGCCGCAACAGCTAAAAGCTGTCTACACTGAACGCGACAAACCGACCGCTGCAAAGCACTTGGACTACAGAAATAGAACGAGAAGTCCGTTTACTGCCTTGAATTTGTTGTCACGTCGCGTTGCGCCGTGCCACATCCAGTGTAGACAATATCATTGATTATAATGGGTTCTATTATCTTTTGACGCATCGTGCCGCTTGTGTCCGGTGTAGACACGGTGTAAAACATAGCTGACTTTGTTTCACAATACTTGCCTATATGGGCATTTTGACATAATTTTGTGTGAATTTGTCCATTCAAGCACAAGAAGACATGAAAGAGAACTCGATTTAGTAGGCTGTTCGCGCTCTGTCTGAGAGGCAGCTTTCTGGACACGTGCTTATTTATCATAATTATTCATTATATCATTACTCATTTGTTCATTAATGACAAAACAGTATTGTCAGTCTCACAGTAAGTGTTACCTCTGAACTTCTGAAAGCCACCTCTTCTGAGTTTGAGATTTCTTATTAAAATTCCATTGCCTGCATGCAGTGCGTTTTTATTTAACTGATCAGCTTTTCAATTAAGTTAGACTGTTTAGCTGTTACTTCACAGTCTAGTCACAAAGTGCCAACGCCACATTCGCTTCACACATCATGACTGTGTCTCCGACAGCCATTAAAATCAGGACACTTCTGCCTGACTAAGATAACAAGTGGATTTTGCGTGGTGTGTGTGTGTGTGTTCCCAACCAATGCATAATTTGCTGTGTCTCGCTCCGAGACAGAGATTATGCTACATCAGTCGGCCCGCGCCGCTGGTGGGGGAGGTTCTGCTGCGCCGTAAACCAGTTCCCTGATCTCAAGTGCAGAGTTCAGCAGTTCTTCAGAGCAGCGGAACAGACAAGTGAGCTTAAATATTCATCGGCGTGATGCGCTCGTAACTACAACTACACCGCTGTGTTTCCTGATATGATTCCAAACCAGAGTGGGAGAGAGAGAGAGAAAAAGTGAGAGGGAAAGTGAGAGAGTTAAACATTAAATCATGAATTATGCTATTGCTACTTAAAGAGAGTCAAGCTGGACCAGAACTATTTCACACACATATTTGTTGCTTAGAGTTACCTTCAAATTGAGAAATGATAATTAAAGTTTCCAGAATCCCTCCACCACCCCGTCTCCTCACACTCTCTGGGTTACTTCATATACTAATCTAAAAGGGGGGGGGGGGGGTACTCTGTGTTCGGGCCGATTACCGAATTCCTGTGATGGCAAAGCTGAATTTTCAGCAGGAATTAGTTGTCTTCAGTGTCACATGGTCCAATATGCAGATTTGACACTCAGGAAACATTTCTTATTATTATCAGTGGCAGGATTATAAAGGCACAGTATGTAGGTTTTGCCGCTAGAGGTCGCTTTATCAAAACAATACGTCGTATAGCTTGATAATGTCATGAATGAGCGTGGAATCATGGGAGTTGTTGTCTTCACCTCCACAGCAATTGGAAAGCAATCCGACGTGACTCATGCAGAAATCATGTTCATGGATGAGCTAATGTATTATAGTTTTATTAACATTACTGTGGTATGACGCAGGGCGGGGCCGAGAGCCGCGGGAGAGGAACGAGTCCCATGGAGGAGCAAAATACAAAATACATAACATCGTTCTAGAGGTTTATGGATATTTTAAATCAAAAAATCTTCTTTCAAATAAAATCTTACAGACTCAAACCTTTAAACAGTAGTATATAACATTTAATTCAGTATAATAAATATAAAACAGAAACATATGCCTCTGTTTCTTAGTATTAAACGGTTTGGATATTTTGACTGAAATTAATTAAAAAGTTGATTCACTGTCTTCTTGAAAAATGCAGACAATGTGAAAAATTTAATATGTAATTATACATAAATCATAAAATCTAAATCATTAAATCTTTGTTTTAAAAAAGATTCCCATCTCACTCATTCAAAGCATCCTCTTTGAATGATCAGATTTCAGTTTTTCTGAGAGACACTTCTTGCACTGCTGACTCAGCAAAATCAATTCATTTGAAGTTAACGAATGCCTTTCATCACTTTCCCTCTGTTACAAGTGTCAGAGTCGTCTCGGTCTGATGAGAAAGGGAGGAGGAACATTCCTCCGCTCACTGTTTCCACTCCAGTGCTCCAGGGCCATAATATGCCTGGGAACGGGTCAGGGACAGACCCTAGAGGCTCTGGCACCCTGCAATAGACCTTTGACTCTCTGATAATGAAAGGTCAGACAGTTCCCTTTCCTATGGTAGGATCCTATAAACGTCTCACTTACCAGAGGACATTTCAAACCAGAATCAAAGGGTAAAGCCATTCAAAGCAGCTGAAATCCGGATCACCTCACATACAAAGTGTCTAACACATTTAGAACTAAAGTAAAAGACAAACAAAGGGTGACAGCCATTAAACTACAGGAAAATGCAGGCAAAATAAATACATTTTTACTGGAAAACCAAAATACTGATAAAGAAACCTGCAGAGTGTCAGGTAAGATTAGATTAAAATCTGAATCTTGCTATTTTAGTTTGAAGATAATACAACAAAAAGGTTTATTTTCAAAGTGGGACAGGTGCATCCCATGAGATATGCAAATGATTCAGGCACTTATTCATCTGAAATCAATTAATTAGAGAAAATATGGACAAAGTTGGTGTCGACATGCGATCAGGCTGCTGTGTTGGACTAACCACTGCAACACACTGAAGAGAGCCTCATATCTTCTTAAATGAACTGATCTGATATGACAAACCCCCTGCTTACTAGATTCAGTCTTAAATCTGTTCACAACAAACCAAATTAAACCTTTGATACAAACAAAAGGGGGGAATTGGTGGTTCTGCATGCTGCGTGCAAAAGAAACCAGCTACTTTGAAGTTAACAGATCAAAAAATGGCAACATTAAAGGCAAAGAGATTGCTTCATGGAACAAAGCAAACCTTTGTGATCTGTGTATATGCAAACACCACAGCCGTCACTTTACTGTCAAAGAGCTGACAGGTCGCAGAAGACGGGCTATTCCATGATGAATAAATTATGTTTGAAAATCTCAGTGAAAATTAATGCAGTCAATCTCCAATTAAGTGTTTGGGACTGTTCAGTGACTAGAATAAGGGCCGTGGAGTGATTGAACAGACAGGAGTAAAAAAGAGGAACATATCAATACAAAACCAGTCTACTCAGGAGAAGGAATGCATAGCTTGGTCACAAATCAATCAATCAATCAATCATTCAATCCACCTACCATCCATCATCCATCCATCCATCCATCCATCCACCTACCCCAGTACCATCCATCCATCCATCCATCCACCTACCCCAGTACCATCCATCCATCCATCCATCCATCTACCTACCCCAGTACCATCCATCCATCCATCCATCCATCCATCCATCTACCTACCCCAGTACCATCCATCCATCCATCCATCCATCCATCCATCCATCCATCCATCCATCCACCTACCCCAGTACCATCCATCCATCTACCTCAGTACCATCCATCCATCCATCCATCCATCCATCCATCCATCCATCCACCTACCCCAGTACCATCCATCCATCCATCCATCCATCCACCTACCTCAGTACCATCCATCCATCCATCCATCCATCCATCCATCCATCCATCCATCCACCTACCCCAGTACCATCCATCCATCCATCCATCCATCCATCCATCCATCCATCCATCCACCTACCCCAGTACCATCCATCCATCCATCCATCCATCCATCCACCTACCCCAGTACCATCCATCCATCCATCCATCCATCCATCCATCCATCTACCTCAGTACCATCCATCCATCCATCCATCCATCCATCCACCTACCCCAGTACCATCCATCCATCCATCCATCCACCTACCCCAGTACCATCCATCCATCCATCCATCCATCCGCCTACCCCAGTACCATCCATCCACCCACCCACCATCCATACATCCATTCATCCATCCATCCATCTACCTCAGTACCATCCATCCATCATCCATCCATCCATCCATCCATCCACCTACCCCAGTACCATCCATCCACCCACCCACCATCCATACATCCATTCATCCATCCATCCATCTACCTCAGTACCATCCATCCATCCATCCATCCATCCACCTACCCCAGTACCATCCATCCATCCATCCATCCATCCACCTACCCCAGTACCATCCATCCATCCATCCATCCATCCATCCATCCGCCTACCCCAGTACCATCCATCCACCCACCCACCATCCATACATCCATTCATCCATCCATCCATCTACCTCAGTACCATCCATTCATCCACCCACCCACCTACCTACCTACCATCCATCCATCCATCCATCCACCTACCTCAGTACCATCCATCCATCATCCATCCATCCATCCATCCATCCATCCATCCACCTACCTCAGTACCATCCATCCATCCATCCACCCACCCACCTACCCACCTACCTACCTACCTACCATCCATCCATTCACCTACCTCAGTACCATCCATCCATCTATCCATCCACCTATCCATCCACCTATCCATCCATCCATCCATCCATCCATCCACCTACCTCAGTACCATCCATCCATCCATCCACCCACCCACCTACCCACCTACCTACCTACCATCCATCCATTCACCTACCTCAGTACCATCCATCCATCTATCCATCCACCTATCCATCCACCTATCCATCCATCCATCCATCCATCCACCTACCTCAGTACCATCCATCCATCTATCCATCCACCTATCCATCCACCTATCCATCCATCCATCCATCCATCCATCCACCTACCTCAGTACCATCCATCCATCCATCCACCCACCCACCTACCCACCTACCTACCTACCATCCATCCATTCACCTACCTCAGTACCATCCATCCATCTATCCATCCACCTATCCATCCACCTATCCATCCATCCATCCATCCATCCACCTATCTCAGTACCATCCATCCATCCATCCATCCATCCATCCACCCACCCACCCACCCACCCACCTATCTATCTATCTATCTATCTATCTATCTATCTATCTATCTATCTATCTATCTATCAAACTTCTAGGAAATGATTATGGGTCTGATTAGATCAATGATGTTTTTAGCCATACTCTATTTGTCAGTTTGAAAGTTAAAATCAGTCATTTGTGACTCAAGAGTTTATGGAGAAATGCAAATCTACCAACAGCCGCTGTGAAGCAATTGGGTCTTATTAGAGCAGATGCAATCTTGCAATCTCGATGACTGGCATGGGTGAACTAACAAAATTTGTGTAAAATCCTTGGTTGGTCTTGATCCACTGATGATGCAAATCTACAGAATCCCAAACATCCAGTAATCTTTTGGAAACATGGTGTTTCAACATCACACACAGCACTTTTTTGGTCATTTTCAGCTTGATTTTAATAATGCACAAATCTAAAACCATTCTTATCTGGTGTGCCTGAAGAAGTGATGCTCATGAGTGACTGATAATGACTTTATTTTTAGGTGGTCTATTCCTTTAATGAACAGCTTAAAACGTTCACTCCACATTAGTATGCACAAACCAGCAATCCAAAATGCACCCACTCAAAACAAAAAATGGTTTCGCATTAAAGAACACCTGCTGAGTGTTTAATGATATAAAGTCGAAAAGTACTGCGGCAGGTGTTTTAGTGTACATAAGTTGTCTCCAATTATTTCTAAAAATCCTTCTTGAAAAGAAACAGTACCCTGAAATTGAATTCAATGCTTGTATTACTTTCAGACAGCCAGAGCAACACATCCAATTTCACAACCACCGGCCTTGCTGCTTCTAAGTCTGAATGAAACCCTGTGAAACTCCCAATGGAGTACATCATCAACATTACGAAAATAAACGTGGTGAGCATTACATCAACATTTCTGAATCGAATCTTGTCTGTTAATTGGTTTGAATTTTGAATCCTCTCAAGACTTTCTTTGGAGCTTTACATTTCTCATTTGCACTTGAAGTTAACATGAAAGATTAAAAATGGACCTTTTTTCACTTTCTTCATGCACATTCCTGGTCTTATTGGAACATAATACACCTCCCTTTCAGTAAGCAACTGTATCCCATGAAAAGAGCCATGAGGCAAATCTGTTCCCAGACAAAGTGAATATTACTCAACACATTAGAAGTGCAGTGTCAAAATGACCCTGAGAGCATTCAGGAGCCTCAGCAATCTTGGTGAAAGTGACAGCAGAGATTTGAGAGCTGCTCTTAGGGAGGGAGCCAGGAGCACTCGACAGAATCGCTCTCTCGAGAGCCATCAAGGAAGATTTGTGCTTAACAGAGACTTTTAAAAACTGAGGCCTCTTATGAAATACACACTGAATATTCAATACTCACTTCTCTGTATTATATTACACAGTGTTAGGTATAGATTTCACACTTCTTGCCTTACACAGTGCTATTTGAATGTTCATCCCACTCAACGTTTTCTTTACATATACATGAAGCTGTACATTTGTTTTCAACACAAAGAACAAATTCTACATATTTTGCATTTGTTTTTGTTCATTTGTAACTTGGGAGGAGATTTCTGAGGGATGTTTGATGTCAGGTGTAACAGCTGTTTGGAACTAGAATAATTGTTAGTGGTGCAAAATGCTGTTACATATTGAAAATGTCAGCAGTTGTTCAGGAAATTTCCAAGCATGCTTTTGCTTTCCTCACTTCAGGAAACATAGGAAATTAATTTATTTCAGTTATACTTTGAATTCTAGATTTTTTCTATGTGATCTCAGAATTTTGAACCTCTTTGTTTACCATATAAATCTGAATCAATGTTTGTCATTTTATCATGTTAATTTTATTAAGAAGGTAGTTTAAACAAACTATTTGCTCTTTCAGTAAATGATTTCAACTATTTTCCTAAGACTTCAAACTACTCATGTATTACTACCTCTGTACCATGGTAAACAGCTAGGGATGCACCGATATGAAAATGTTGGCCGATACCGATAACCGATAATTCTTCATATTTGAAAGCCGATAACCGATGCATTGGCCGATAAATCTAAATTAAAATTTTATTATAATTTTTGAGAGACTTCAAAATACTCCTGTATTACTACTACTGCACCATGGTACCACCACAGTACTTTTTTATTAAACTGAAAAATATGATACTGATACCGATAATCGATAATTCTTTATATTTGAAAGCCGATTACTGATATATTGGCCGCTGTACTGAACTGTATTTTCCTTTTTTCAATCATATTTCAAGCAATTCAAAAACATAATGGTGATCAGTGCACATCTGAAGTGTCTCAGCTGAAGGAAATAATCCATTATTTATCGGCTTTAATATATCGGCCAAATTTTCTTATCAGGCCGACAACGATAACATTAAAAACAAACACATATCGGTCAATACCGATATGGTGGCCGCTATATTGTGCATTTCTTAGTCAGACATTTACACCTTACATCAAACCTGCCTCAGAAACATCCCCCTGTGTAAAAAACAAAAGCAAAATATGAAGACTTTGGCTATTCATTGTCTTGAAAACTGACATGCTCGCTGAGTCAACGATTTCCACAAATTCAACTATTTCCTAAGATGTATCCTTAAAGCAAACTTTGAAAGCTTAACCTCTAAGGAGGTTTTCTCGGAGGCAGCATATGGCCAGACATGCCCTGAGGATCTCTTCCATATTAAAGCTGCAGATGTAAGTGTGTCTGGATTCAGCCAGACTTTAGACAGTGAAGGAAGAGAACGGAGGTGGTGATAATCTTGTACTTTCATGTACCATATAAGATAAGACTAGAAATCTGTTGTTGACTGCTTTCTGTTTAACCCTAGCATCGAACAGACTTGCCTTAGGCAATAAATGTTCACTCAAACATACTTTATCATTTTAATATTGAAAACAACAATTCTTTGCTGAAATTAACACGGTTACTCAATGCATCCTTCTAATCAAGGATATTCTGGACAAAGAGATGTACAAGTATTTGAAAGAAAGAGGAGTCGAGAAGGAGACAGTTAGATAAAGACTGTTTTATTCGTTTGATCAATGATTTTGCCTTGAGCTAGAGGGAGTGGGTATTGACTTGCATAATAGCTCTTGCACTTCAAATATAGCTGATGTGGGAGGACTAGCAACATGTTCATGAACTGTGCAGTCTGCAGATCAGAGCATCGCCTACAGTCAGAAGCACACAGCATATTGCTGGCGTGTGTCACCGTGTGTGCTCTAGTCCGAATCTAATATGGCAACGGGTCTGTTGCATTTTGGGGGGGCAGGAGGTAATTTGTATCTCATTTCGTGCTCTTGTTTCGAGCTCTGGAGATATCGATTGTCAAATGTGGCTGGGGAAAATGGCCATCAAATTCATAAACGCCTCTCCATCTTCTCAATGAATTATGCACTGAGAGCGTGCTGAAGTGGGCTGCGGAATAGCTTAAATTTAAAAAGAGTGCCGTGATTAAGTTGTTAATGTCTTGATGTGTGATGTGGTGTGATCTGAAAATCCAATAGTGTGGGAATAGGCTGTCTATTATCTCGGTGATTGAACAGTAAACATTTTTTGAATGGTGCTTGGTTATGGAAATTTCGCTGGCATGATGTAACTGCTCACTTACCCAAGTCAAAAGTCCCAGAAGTCTTGATGATATTCTGCTCTACTAGATTTTTTGCCTATTTTATTGATTGCCGGTGAAAGCAAAAGCCTGAACAACAACAAAAGCATGCATGTCTGAGTGCTTATAAAAAGTGCAAAACCCTTGTGCAAGTTTTTTTTATTACGGTGCGTATCTCGTCATTGTTTATGCTAACATGCGTCTTGTTGAGGCAGAGCTCTAAACTGACAAACATAAATAATTTTTGCAAGAATAATTTAAAATCTAAAACTTCATATACTCATTCACCAGATTTGATCATGTATGCCAGTGGTTCTCTTTTACTTTGTAAGTCACTTATATGTGTTGGTTCATTTTGAATTGGACAAATTTCAGAAAAAGATTTGCAGTTCAGTGATGGATTGAATGAATCAGATTCAAAGTTGCATGATTGAATTATTAAAGAGAAGTGGTTCAAAAGAGTCAGTTTTCCCCCATGATTTAGAACGCAACATTAAGATGCAGAATAATGGTGCAGAAAACATTGATGTATAAAATCTGTTGAATATGTATATGGAACACTAGACTTGCAAAATTGTTTATTTTTTATTTTATTTCTTTATTACAAGTTACACACCAAAATATAATACTTAGCACAAGGGTTTTACAAAAGAAAGAGAAAGTGTCCTTGAGCAAAGCACTCAACTTCAGCAGTATGCCCCAGGGGGAATGTTGCTGTAACACGTGTACTGCAAGTCATTTTGGATAGAACAGTCTGCTAAATGACTGCTTACATACTAGTGTATTTCACAAATTCAACTTGAATGGAGCGAAGTCATGAGGGAGGCGTTGAGCGATGGAATGCATGAATGAAATAGAAGGGAAAGGAACTGTGGCCACTGCCAGAATCAATATCTTCTGAATCTTATGCTTAGTTAGGAGTGGGCAATATATCGGTAGAAATTTATCAACCGGGAGAGATTTTGGACTATCGTTTCTATCACGGTTATGCTGCATGGTCATGAAAGCTTATAGTTTACATGTGTTTTTAAGCATTGCATTTAAAAAAAAAGTGATTTTAAATCGTTGAAGTGCAATTAGCTGCGAAAGTACTAATTTCACTATGTGTGCTGTCTGAGAGATGCGCACACATAAAGCTGCTGCTCATAAAGCGTGTGAGTACTGAATTGAGTTCTTTTTGCCAAGTATTTGGGCTTGAACAACTAAATACCCATTCTTATGCATCAAAATGCTTGTTTTTGTAAATATTCTCAGTCATTTATGTCTTAAGTGAACATAAACAGTTGAGAAAGAAAACGCATGTGTAACAGTATATTGGATCTGTGCATTTGATCTTAAAGTGACAGCAGCCTAATAAACCTGCTGCTGTCTGTCATTAATGTTAATGTTAATCAAACAACAAAAGAGAATATCTCATTGCTCTTGACTTAATCACTTTTGTAACTTTTTGTAACACAGTGAAGACTATGCAGTCTTTTTTTTTATACATTTGTTTACTTTATACAGTTTATGTAGTATTTCTTATTTCTAGTGCTTAAAGTTTTTGAAGTAAACCAACAAGTGTCTTTGTTCTATTGCAGTTTGTTGTGCTTGTAATTAGTTTCTTTGTTCCAATTTTATCACTGTCTGTTTACTTGTCTTCAGTATGCTTGAGAGTTGTTGTTTTTTTTTCTTAGACTAGTGTTAGTTTTTTGTGATATTAAAATTGGTGACAAGAATTATGAAATTTCAATTTTGATATAAGTAAAACCTTATTTAAAGCAAAAATAGCTATGTTGTGATACATATACATAAAATTACTCATATTGTGATGTAAGATTTTGGCCATATCGCCCACCCCTACCCTGCTAAGGAGATGTATTGTTTTAAAACGTTGGTAAGGGTGTTATACAAATCTCAATCGTTTCTGGCACAAAAACCAGCTCAGCTACACCCACTTGCCCTTATAATCTTCCATGCTGCTGAAGTAAGCAAAATTAAAAATGTAAACACACATTCATGGGGAAAACATACCAGAACTGATTACATCTGCTGCACCAGCAATCACAATAGCGCGCACCACAAGTCAGCACCTGATAAGCTGCCACAACACGCTGTGAGCTGCCAGCTCAGCTGGGCCAAAAGCAAACATATGTAGAAATGAGTCCTCTATGCGGAGGAATCCGTACTTAAATAATTCAGAGGGTGAGCTCTGGATGCCGGAAGATCCTGGGTTGTATGTCTCTGTGTTCCAGACACTGTGACGCCAGAGCGTAGCCTTTTCTGAGCGTCCTTAATGTCTGACATGATCAAGGAGAAAGATCTCAGTTCCAGGAGAGGAGGAGGTGACAGAGATGTGATTAGCTGACAGGAAGGTGTATAATAACCAGAGAGAGAGAGAGTGTGAGTGCAGAGAAGACACCTGGCTGACAGGTCAAACTTAGTTTAAGGGCCTTCTCATCTCATCGTGTTTGTTGTGGGGATAAGGTTAAGGACAGAGACAGGCTATGACTGAGACCTACAGTACCAAACCTATCACAATCCACATCGTTCAAATGCGTATATAATCCAAGCAGTATCAGACAAGCAAGAGTGCTGTTGTTCCAGAATCAGCAAGGCATATATTCGCGAAGTGATATTAAAAAAACAGCATGGTTGCGAGTGTGATATTGCTTTTATAGGCTATAACAGTTTAATTAACAATAAGTTAAAATCAAGAAGTTACTTCACCTCCGAGAACCAAAATAGTTCCAAACAATTCCACAGTAGAAACATTTTACAAATCATATCTCCAAGCAAAACACAGTAGTGGCGTTTCCTGTTTATGAATGAATGAATGAATGAATCAATCAATCAATCAATCAATCAAT
Source organism: Ancherythroculter nigrocauda (assembly GCA_036281575.1). Taxonomy (NCBI): domain Eukaryota; kingdom Metazoa; phylum Chordata; class Actinopteri; order Cypriniformes; family Xenocyprididae; genus Ancherythroculter; species Ancherythroculter nigrocauda. Next base: position 1,232,474 of record VTFQ01000008.1, on the reverse strand, counting down.
CAATCAATCAATCAATCAATCAATCAATCAATCAATCAATCAGTGACTCGCTCATAACAATCACTTGTTTGAATTAATTTGTTGAATGAATGAATCTATGGTAAATTATTTTTGCTAAATTGTTTATTTTTATTTAATATTTCCTTATGACAATTTACACACCAAAATATAATACTTAGCACAAGAATATTCCAAAAACTCCTTGTCGATGAAGAAACAGAAAGTAGAAATCAGGGATGCACCAATATGAAAATTTATATTTAGAAGTCGATAACCAATATATTGACAAATAAATCTAAATAAAATTTTTATATAATTTTTGAGAGCCTGATTACAAAAACAAAAGTCTCAAATTTTAGCCGATACCGATAACCGATAATTCTTTATATTTGAAAGCCGATAACCGATATATTGACCGATAATTCAAAATCAAAAATTTTATATAATTTTTGAGAGCTGATTACAAAAACACACTGGGTGTGTCACCATTAAAAGTCATGTCCCAAGCACACAATTGTAATGTTCTCAATATAATATTATGTAGTCTATATGGCAGACTTGTGCTGTACGTTGTACTGAACTGTATTTTCATATTTCAAGCAATTCAAAAAAGTGGACATTATAGTGGACAGTGAGCATCTGAAGTGTCTCAGCTGAAGGAAATAATCCATTATTTATCGGCTTTAATATATCGGCCAAATTTACTTATCGGGCCGATAACAATAACATTAAAAATTAACATATATCGGCCGATACCGATATGGTGGCTGATATATTGTGCATCCCCACTAGAAAGTGTCTTTGAGAAAAGTACTTAACCTCAATACACATTTGTAAAGAATCGTTTGAGTAAATGATTCAGTGATTCACAGACACATCGCTGTAATGAATGATTGAATCACTCACTTGTCGCCACCTACTGTAACTATGTCAAGTCAAGTCAAGTCAAATTTATTTATATAGCGCTTTTACAATTGGTAATTGTTTCAAAGCAGCTTTACATATTAGAAGCACATAAAAAAGGGAAGTGGTTAAAAATAAGCTGTACAAGCAAGCGTGGTAATATGTAACATATACAAGATGGTGCTACATTAAGCCAATGTCGGCTGACTCCCAGGGGTGGAAAAAACCCCCTAGGAGAAAAACCCAGCGTGCTAACACTGGGAAAAAAGTCCTAGGAGGGAAAAAACCCCTTGGAAGATATATATATAATATATGTAAATGGATATGGAGATCAAAATCTAAATTATACATTTTATTATAGAGATTAAAAATAGATTATATATAAATATATGTAAGCGGATACGGGGATTAAAAATCAGAATTATAGATGCAGCCAGAACTGGATCTGTAGGCCCATTGTCTCCTGGGCTAACATACATCACGTAACATACATGAAACATTTATATATAGACACTCAATGTTGTGTCAGTTACTCTAAAAAAGTAAAATAGGAAAAATTTAGAAAAATTAAGAGTAATCCCTTACTTTACTTTTTCAAGGGAAATTACAGTAATGAATTATCATTACTGAACTGTTTTACTGGTGATTTCATGCGCTCTTGAAGCGTACGCCTGACAAATAGTTTTGATTATTTGGGTCTTTCCCTGTTCGTGCAGATAGGAGCTATACTTGCATGACTGGCAAGCTGCCCGGGGGTGTTACCGTGATGACCGCCGAGTGGACTGACTTCCTTTAAAAGGACTTTGATAAACACTGACAGAGATTGACAGTCAGGACTGATAGTTTTCAAATGAAATTGTCAGTGTCTAAAACACACGGGTGGATCTGAAGCTTAAACTGAAGCTTTCACACGGTGTCTGTCTCATCTGCCTGTTATTTTCTCTACCTACTGGCAACTTTGTCAGTGAGACTTACACCATCACTCAGTCTTTAGTAAGCCTCGCCTCGCTTGTCGAAGCCTTTTATACCGGTTGCTATGCGGCACACATGTCCTTAAACTCCTATGTACAAGGGAACACAGATGACCTCATTATACCTCCATAAATGCACCTTTAAGCGCTCATACGGGCAGGTTCTTTTATTAGACTGCTTGCTTTCAGAACAGAGCAAGCGCTCTGTCATAGATTTCTACGTAAACAGGCCGCTTAGGTGAAGGAGAACAGTTCTGCAGAGATGATATTCCCCTCTCCCTCTAACTCTCGGGTAGCTCTCAGCTGTGCTCTCCAAGCCAAGAATCTAAATAGTTTCATCTGTGCACACACACCTAAGGGGATCTCTTCCCATTACCCTGCACCTGCTGTTGCAGTCATTTCGCAAAAGCAAAAGAGCATGTCTGGCACCCGCTCAAGAGTCTTTAACACCACTGAGAATTACACTGTGAGAAACTCTTTATAATAAGAGATACTGATAGTTACGGCAAAGAAAACTGATTGGATGATCTGTGTTCAAATGCTGTTTAATATCTGATTTATGGACACTATTGACTGTGTGTCAGATGAATTATTAATGTGTCCGGATGATGCTCCTGTAGTGACTTTGTGAATTGGTTCTTGAACGTTTTGCTTCAGTGAATCAATTCAGCTGTTCTGGGGATGTACTGTATAATATGCACTAAAATGTTTCAAAAATGCTTGTTAAGCCATGTTTAAAAAAAGACTGTCAGTGAGTTGCTGACTCAAGAACCGCTCTGATGATTCAGCTCAATAAGTGAACAAATCAGTTAACTGAATAGAGAAGATTTTTTATTTTATTTTAAGGACTACAGCAAACGGCTGGTAGGGACTTCAACAAGTTTTTTCCCGGGTTTGTGAGATCACTAACCCTAAAATTTACATAAACCATGTTGGGCTGCAGTGGATGAGTTGAATCAACTCCACAGCAACTACATCAATTTATCCACTAACCATTCAGAAACGTCCAGTTTCATTCTAAAAGTTGTAACTTCTTCCTGAGTCTCTCCATCAGTGTCGACTCCGGTTTGAACAATGTAAGGCTGAACACTTTCCTCATTTTGGCTGTGTGAGATTCTCCAGCTTTGTTGTTGTTGAGCTGTTAAAGCTCCGCCCTCTTCTGCATTTCTGCAGCTCATTTGCATTTAAAGGGACACACACAAAAACGGTGTGTTTTTGCTCACACCCAAATAGAGGCAAATTTTGACAAGCTATAATAAATGATCTGTGGGGTATTTTGAGCTGAAACTTCACAGACATGTTCTGGAGACACCAGAGACTTATATTACATCTTGTGAAAGAGGCATTATAGGTCACCTTTAAAACAAACGATTATCTTCTTAAATTAAAGGCAGATTAACTTACTAAAGAACAAGTGGTCCATGGATATTGACATGTGCCTAGCAATCTGGTTTCCTGACATTTATATGTACCTGATTTTGACGCCAGTAAAATAAGCAAAAAAGCAAAGCACATGAACACTTTATATGCTAGACAACACTATAAATACAATATAGGCAGATCTAAATCTGGAGGATCACTTACAGTATATCATTGTTATATATATCACCCAGCACTAAAACTTGTTAAAGCACTAAGGTATTATAGACATAACATTATGGCTTTCTGTAAAGCTGCTTGGAAACTATGTGTATTGTTTATTTGATGCTTGGTCACACTTCAAGATTGATATTCTAGTTGTTTCTATATATTTTGTAAAAACTTTTAAAGTTGTCTGGATAACTGTCAGCTTTTATATCAGGCAGACAGTATAGAAACTGTAAAATTAATCTATTTAAGATCTCCTTTGTGCTTTTATCTGTTTATTTATCTAAACTCGCTTTGTGTTTGTCTAACATTATATCAACCATCCTCTCTGTAGAACACAAGGCTCATCATAATGGATGTTTTTTAATAAAAGCTGGCAAGAAGTTCACAGTTATGTGGAATATAAGAAACATTTACAATATTAATACAATATATAACCTAGGGTATGATTTTACCCCCAAATTAAAAATATCTGACACAAAATGATAACTGCAAATCTGCATTTTGCTGCCTGGAATCGCAGTGATCCATTTGCTTCTCTTTTCTGTAGCTTTCGGCAGTCTGTAAAAAGAAAAAGCTCAGATTTGTTGTTTAATTTATTTGAACAGTAAATGGCGACTTCAGCCTACCGTGACGTCATGTGCATATAGTGCATGACTAGCAATGCCAAGATCATGGGTTCAATCCCCATGGAATGCATGAACACTTGAATGCAATGCAAGTCATATTTAATAAAAGCATCTAATATTATTAATAAATGCATGAATTATTGTTACCTTTATCAAACTGCTGGCATTTGATTTAAAAGGCCATTCGTGGTTGTGGCAAAATCAGTCTGCAATACTTAAGTTAATTTTAGCTGACATGAATTGCATACAGTTGCAAGATTGTGTGTTGAGAAACCGTCTGAGGTTTCTTCACCAACCAAGCGTATTTTATCGTTATAATTGTAGATAATACACGTATTGACACAGACATTGCCGTTGGAGGCTGATCTGACAGTAATGGCCCAATGGTAATTGAGGTTTGGATGTGTTCATGGGTATATTTACCCTATAGGGAATGGAAAGCGCTGATGATTAGAGTTCATAACCCGCCCCAGGAACTCCGACAGAATGTGCCTCAGCAAATCCTTCTGTTTCCAGCCCAACAAATTCCCCCTGCACCCGTTGCTCCCATCTCCTCTCAATCTCAGCATCCTCAGCCGTTGCCCCAAACCACAACTCGGATCCCCTCAGCAGAATTATTAGCCATCTGGCTCCGGAGTCGAGAGGGTCCCCGGGGCGGGCGTCACACTCAAAACAAACCATTCTAATTCTTCCTCCTCCGCCTGACTTTTTTCTTTCTCTCTTTTGAAAATCAAGATTTGCCAGCCTCAGATACACCAATATAACAGCCTCGGTTTTAGCAGAACGGACAGCGCTTACACACACTTTGAGATTCTATCTCTTCTCCCAGTAAGTAGGCTTCTGTAATTTGTCATGTCCATGATGAATTATACCTTCTGCTGGAATCAAGCCTACGAAAAGCTGGTGGTGCAGAGAAAGAGAGACAGAGGGACTGTGACTAATTTCATTGCGCCTGCTACACACACATCCGCACGAGGCAATCAGGAGGCGCATTACACCAAACAATCCGGGGTCGCTGGCCTTCTGTGTCCTGAGGAGAAAACCGGAGTCAAGAGTGAGGCGATCTGCTGTACAACACAGAGATTTGATTCCCCCTTTTTTATTGAAGATTCCCCCACAGTCTCTCATTCCCTACATCTCGTGTCCCAGGGCGAGGCTTTCTTCAAAACATCCTCTCTCTAAATAATAGCCAGTGGCTTTTATTTACGTTTCAGTCGTGAATCAGAGCTGGGCTGCAGGGCTCCGTTCAGACTCACATATATCACCTCATCCCCGTGAGAGTAAACCGCTCACATTCTGGAGCTCAAAACCACCCAGATCTGATACTTAAACACACAACACTTGGGTTTGTTTATCTTGAGGGGCATTAAGGAGTTTGTGTGGTTTTACTGGATTTGCTGTAGTCGAAGGAAAAATGTAAAATCTTTGTGTTGAAGCTGGTTAACCACGGTATTTGTTTTGAAGGCTGTTAGGGACCATTAATGGTAATTGTTAATTAAAAGAATCCCCCATAATTGAGCCAAAGATTACAATTCTGTCCTTCATGTTGCAACTTGGCAGAGTATTCAAGTTGCTCTTTAAGGTGCCCCTGCAGTCAATCTATATATATATATATACATAGTCATGCCTTAATAGCTTGAATGTAACTCGACACCCTTGCTTCATTTAGTATGCAGAACCATGAATATGCAAATTAGCCCCGCCTCTACTCACTCACACCAGCTCAGAGATCCACTTGGTCAACTTTACCGTAGTAAACACTGCACAATGGTGAGTGGAAATACCGGTTTAATTCAGCCATATACGTTTGAACAGAAACTGATTCAGAAGACGAAGTGTATGTATCGCATTTTATGTATCACTCTCTGCATTGGACACATAACGGTGATTAATATGATTAACCTTTTGCTTGAATACATTATCAAACAGCTAATAATGTTTTGCTAATGTTACACAAACCATGTTCCCGTTCACCATCTCAGTCCGCCTTCTAAAAACCGGCATCCTTAGAAACGCTTTGAACGTCAATGGAGAAAGGCATATAGTTCATCATTACATGGTAATATACATCATATACATAATTCACCTGCTATATTGCTAAACGTACACGATTTTTCATATCAACAGAAAAATATATACTGGGATAACCTGGCTTCTCTTGAGACTGCCCTGCTTCAGAGCATTGTTAATGATATGCTAAACCCCGCCCACATGCTAATGTGATTGGTTACAAGGTAGTTTGTGACTTGCTGGCGATTTCAAACTGTGTTCTTTGTTTCACTGCAGTTTTAAGGAGAAAATACTCAGCGATGGTGTTGACTGATGAATTTGCACATGGTTTTTCTTAAAGCATATTAAAAACACCACATAGACATATAAACAACATTAAAAACTTGAATTTCACCACAGGGGGTCTTTAAAGTAAACATGAAATCGAAATTCACTCTGTTTTCTACTTATTGTGAACGATTAATCAACTCTAGAAGTAACAGGTTGACCTTGTAATTTGTAATCAAAATGTTAGTAAAATGCTGAACTTCTCTCTGATGATGTATGCAAGACTTCTCCAATCATTTAGTCCGATAAAACCCCACCCCTTTCTTACAATCGACTGCCAACTTTGCCTCCGTCCAATCAATGACCAATGGAGAGAACTAAGACCCACCTGACATTCTTTTCTTTTTTGATAATCTGTTTCATTCTCTCGCTACTTCTGTTACATTGTGACTTAGACATAATGAGTGGATGGTGCTGTTGAACTCCAGAAATGACCAAAATCCAAAATAAAAGTACCCACAAAGCTATTGTATTTCAATCTCATTTCATGCTTGAAAAGAAAACAAAAAAAACAAGAAAGTTATAATGTTTAGAACGACTGAAAAATAAGGAAAGATGACAGAATGCTCATTTTAGACTAAACTAACCATTTAAAATGGTTAAAAGGACATTAATTAATGGTGAAATACTCGTCCTATTAAAGTTATAGTGTATTCAGATTTAGCGAGTTCTGCCATCTTGACAAAGGATCCCATTTTCCTTCTCCTTTATAGTAACAGACCTGCATTACAGCTTCCTGAAGCACACATTAAAACGCTCTCAGCTCAGGCAGGTTACCAGGGTTACATAAACCTCTTTGTCACGTTTTCATATGAACAGAGCACTTTTAACTGCCCAACACCATGACACCTAGTGAAAATTACTGATCCCAGACCTTCTCTGAATCAAACACACCACAGAAAGAAAGATATGTGAAAATGCTTGCTTTCACAACCCAGAAGAGGAGTGGGCATGTATTTAACCTTTACTCATTAGAACTTTCCCTAAAATCTGGACACATGGCCACTTTGTATGGGTGGCCAATTAGTTTTGAGTGGAGTGCCTGAATCAGCAAGTACCTTTTGGCCTGGAGTAGGAAGTGCTAACTCATTAAATAGACAAAACCTGGACTGTGCTATTCCAACATGCTTCTGTGAAAAAAACAACCCTCTTTAAAAATCCTCCAGCACTCTTGTTACTACCACTGAGATGAATGTGAATGCTAATGGATAGCTTTCTCCAGGTATTACAGACCTCCTTGGTATCACTACAGTACTTAAACAAACATCGTGTCTGTGTGGCGCATTCAAAACAACACTGTTTACACTCTTGGGGAATGTGAATGATGTGTGAAGAAAAAAATCAAGTAAATATTACTTAACAGAATATTTTATTGTGTGTGTCATTTCCAATTTTTGTCAAATTATGCAGAAAAGTGTGAAAATATTATTAATTTTGTATTTAGTGCATGTACATTTTAGTTATGGAATTCACCTTAGTTTGCCAATGTATTCTCATAATGTTTAAAAAACTGTCACCATCATTTCCACCACAGCATTTTATCAAGCACAAGACGCATATATGAGGTATAAATGACAAAATTGCAAAATCCTGCTGTAGATTCCCTCTCCAGTGCTACACCATTTCAGTTGGACTTTTATTACTTTCTCCTCGGTTTAAGCAACTCTCTATACCAGCATGTTTGTCTGGGCATAATTTAATGTACCTACATGTAAGGAATTTAAAGTACAGCATTTTCCAGAGATAAAATCTGTTCTCTTACCCCAGTTTAATGTGCAGAGACAACTATAAGTGAGCTATTCATAGATTGAATTCCCCAAGAGAGTAAACAAACACTGTCTCTGTGGTACTTTCAAAATAACACCCAGTTTGTTTGAGTGTTGCGATTAAGAAGGTCTGTAGCCCCAGGAGAAATCAATCCATTGGCATTCACATTCAATTGTAGCACCTCAGCTGGCCATTTTTGCTCATGCATATGTATGGTTTTGAGCCTATGGAGCCCTGCACATGACATGTGGACATATATGTATTATGTGAACATATATAGTGGTGTTGTAAGAATAAAGCACACTTTAATAACACTCTTTAGCAATCACAGGAGAACTCACGAGAATAAACAAACACAACCATGTGTAATACTTATGACACAGAACAAAAATCTGAATGATCTGAGGGCTAATCTACACACAGAGATAATCAATGTAACAAGGAACACCTGTATAACTTAATCAGCAACCATAGAGACAAACTAGCAAAGGAAACACTGACAAACAGGAACTGAACACTATGAACCCAAAACCAAAACGCCATAACAGTCCAACCGAGGAGGGAGGGTGGGGGCTCTGTTGGAGGATGTAGAGTAGGCAGAGGAAAGAAAGCCAGGGACGATGACAGAGGGAATGACCAGGGTGGTGAAGATGGTGGGAGGAGCCATGGTGGAGAAGCCCTCAACGATACTGTGGGGGCGGACGATGCAGACGGAGCCAAAAGCAGTGAAGCCCTGGGCGCAGATGGCAAGCAGATGGAACCGGGCAACACTGCTGGTCCTGGAGACCGTAACGGAGCAATAGCGATGACCATCCAGTGGGTACCAGAGGGCTGAGGTGGAGCCGGAGCCGGAGGGAGGGTGGAGAGACCGAGCCGTAGGGGTGGAGAGACAGAGTCCGAACGAGGTGGAGCCGGAGGATCGAGGGAACCTGGTGGAGCCGTAAGTCCGGTGTTTCCAGGTGGAGCCGAAGGATCGAGGGAACCTGGTGGAGCCGTAAGTCCGGTGTTTCCAGGTGGAGCCGAAGGATCGAGGGAACCTGGTGGAGCCGTAAGTCCGGTGTTTCCAGGTGGAGCCGAAGGATCGAGGGAACCTGGTGGAGCCAAGGTAGGATGGAGCCAAGGAGGAGGAGTCTGGATGACAGGCAGAGGTGTTATCAGTGATCAGTGGCTGGAGGCTGGAGCCAGGGGACACCTTCTTCCAAGAGGAGCTGGATGCCAGAAGGCCCGAGTTGGATCCACGCCACAGAGTGGAGGCAGAGGAGGAGCCGAGGGACTGATGGGAGACAGTGGAGACTGGGCAGAGGAACGGGCTGAAGTTTGAAGAGGAGGTGGGAGATGGAGGCTGGGTGGGAACCCTGGAGACTTTGAGTTGGACAGAACCAGCGGGGACGCAGGAGATTCTGAGCTGGGCAGGACCAGTGGGGACACAGGAGTGTTTGAGCTGGACGGAACCAGCGAGGACGCGGGAGATTGTGAGCTGGGAGGAACCAACGAGGGCACAGGAGACTTTGAGCTATATGGGACCAGTGGGGACAGGAGACAAAGGGAAACATCCTCTTACAAAACATTCAACAACTCAGCTGGCTGGTCTCTGGATGTGGTGGAGTTACAGGTGTGAGGTGGGGCTTGCAGGCAGTGCTGGATAATCCAAAACAAATATTCCAGAAATGGCCCAGTATTTGACAATTGAAAAATATTTACTATAGTACAATGAAACATTTGTGACTTGTATGCTGCTTTTACAGAACTTATTTTGTTACAATATGCAGCTATGAATCACAGTCAATTAAGAAATTTGCTTGTTGACCTCAGAATGGTGTTTCAAATTTTGGTTTGGTGGTGCTAAAGGCACTGAAATTATACACTGAAAACTATAATATCAATAAAACTCACATAAGGCTCTAGTCAGTATCTGGTAGTAATATTTTATGTTCTTCTGCATATTATTTCCATTTGCAACCTTTATTTTTCCAATAAAATAACATCTAAAGACAAAAGGCAGCCATTGTGTGATGAATCAGGTTTACTGATAAAAAACGGTGTGTGCTGTCATTCACAGAGAACTTCTTTTCAAATCTGTCTGTGCTATTTCATGTGCCTTCAGCAGATCTCATTTGTAAGACGTCCATCAGCTGTCAGAAAAGCTCTAATGGACTAATGAATTCAACACACAATCAGGAAATAAAGGTAATGAAAAAGGTGGTGGAATAGACAGACATGATGTCATTCTGCGATCTAGTAATCACTGTCCAATTTACTTTTTCTGTTTCTGTTTCTCTCTGTCTTATACAGACATTATAACACAATATAAACAATATAATATAATTACACAAATAACAACACTGCGAACATGAACTTACGGAGACATGACTTTTCCAAGGCAACCATCTTAATTCATAAAAACATACAGGCAGTTTGAAATACACAGAGTCTATGAATAACTGCAGAAGACAGATTAAAAATTCATTTTTACATGGTGTTTGAACACTATGAGTGTTGTTTACACTGTGTCCTCAGTGTGTAAACAACCACCCTATAATATAAAAATCCACCCACTCCTTTTTTAATCCCCATAAATCAGAAACAGTGTCTCAAAATGAGCTGTTCCAGTTTTCTCCCTACTGTGATGTCACAGTAGGGCAAGCCCCACCCACGATATATTAGCATATATCTTGCCCTCTTCTGGAAAAAGGGGCGGAGCAGCAGCTCATTTGCATTTAAAGATACACACACAAAAACAGCACGTTTTTGATCCCACACAAATAGGGGCATTTAGGGCATGCTGTAATAAATGATCTTAAAATGTAATTTCAATATGATGCTGTGAACTCTGGGATGTCCACTGATGGTAGACAAATTAGCAGACAAAACTGGCCATATTTGAAGAAACAGTGTATGAATAATTATTATAATATATACTGTATATATAAACCGCAAAAGTGATCAGGATCACTGTCAAGAGTTTGCATATGATTTTCTGTTGTTAATAAAAGAAGCATGCTGTTATATATGAGAAACATATTGTTCTTTTTGGAAGGAGGCTCCTTCTGCGGCATTGGAGCTAACAGGCGGTTATTATTCCCTGCACAATCTGTCAAACACATGATATCATAGTTATTTTGAGGGGGTGTGTTGCTCTGTAGGCTTACATTTCCATAGAGGAGTGCATGTGTAATGTCTCTGAGCTCTTTATATCCTGAACATTTCTGCAGAGACCCCACACAGGCAAGAAAGGCTCCATCTTCTAAGGGTAATCAGAACTGTAATTGGATAAAAGAAAGGCAAGCCGACACCAGGCCTTTTAAAGGCGGGTTTATCACGCGCAGTCAGGCTACGCTAGAAGACATACGCACTCGCCCATTCATGCCCGTCCTATGTCTGTCTCAAAAGCTTCTGCTTTTAAATGCAGACACATCAAAGGGGTAGCGGCTACGGTTGTGTTTGTTGTTTGCGATGCAACAGCAGCGAGTGAATTCAGCAGTCTGAGCAGGATCAAATGTTCCTCCATCAGTTTAAGAATGATCGCTTCTGATGATGGTACAAGAGTATTTGATGTGATTTGAGAACTAATTTCGACTGAGCTTATAAAAAACAGCCAACAGTCTTTGTTCATCTCCAGAAGATGAAATGTAAATGACATGATAGGGGAAAAAGTGAGTCTAGTGGAGATCAGGTTTTTGATTGATGGCCGTTGGATCTTTTTATATTCAGCTGACGGTGAGGGAGAGGGACCTGTTTTCTGCACATACAGGGGCCATCTGGCATACTGGCAACACATTTGTGGGGTGAAGAAAATCCTCTGGCTCCTGTCTTATGATGTTTAGCATGTGTGCGTGTGTGTGTGTGTCCCTGCACACCTGTTAAAACCGCAGTGTTTGTCTGAAATCCATGTGTGTGAGGATGCATTTGCTGATGCACGAGAGACTGCTTCATTCCATCCGTTCGTGCTGAAGGGAATGTGATTTCAGTCAGGCGGTCTGGGAAAAACATTTTGGTAACCTTGACCTTCATTTCAACTCGCCGCATATTGACCTGACTGACAAGTTTTGTCGACCAACTGATGGCCTGTCCCACTTTTGGTTGCCTCTGTATTTAAAAGCTAAAAGCCTCAGCATTGACAGTATTGACAAGAGACAAAAACAAATCACCTCTTTCAGAACCCTGAACTTCACAGTCAGCTGATGTTAGGTTTCCCTTACAGCCAAAGGATGCTTTAAAATTGATTTAGTCTAATTTATTAAATTTCTACAGGCAGAATTATTGCAATCCACAAAACAAACAAACAAACAAACAAAAACACAAACAATATATACCGTTTAAATGTTTGGGTCAATATGATTTTTTAAATTTTTTTTTATTAAATTAATACTTTAATTCAGCAAGGATATTGAACAAAGTAACAGTAAAGGCATATAATGTAACAAAAGATTTCTATTTCAAATAAATGCTGTACTTTTGAACTTTCTTTTCATCAAAAAATCCTGAAAAAATGTATCACTGTTTCAAAAAAATATTAAGCATCACAGCTATTTTCAACATTTATGATAATAAGAAATGTTTCTTTAGAATGATTTCCGAAAGATCACGAGACACTGAAAACTGGAGTAATGATGCTGAAAATTCAGCTTTGCTATCAGATGGATGGATGGATGGATGGATGGATGGATGGATGGAATTGTATGATGGATGGATGGAATTGTAGGATGGATGGATGGAATTGTATGATGGATGGATGGATGGATGGATGGATGGAATTGTAGGATGGATGGATGGAATTGTATGATGGATGGAATTGTATGATGGATGGATGGATGGATGGATGTAATTGTAGGATGGATGGATGGAATTGTATGATGGATGGATGGAATTGTAGGATGGATGGATGGATGGATGGAATTGTATGATGGATGGATGGATGGATGAAATTGTATGATGGATGGATGGAATTGTAGGATGGATGGATGGATGGATGGATGGAATTGTATGATGGATGGATGGAATTGTAGGATGGATGGATGGATGGAATTGTATGATGGATGGATGGAATTGTAGGATGGATGGATGGATGGATGGAATTGTAGGATGGATGGATGGATGGATGGATGGATGGATGGATTCAATTGTATGATGGATGGATGGAACTGTATGATGATGATGGATGGATGGATGGATGGATGGATGGATGGATGGATGAAATTGTATAATAGATGGATGGATGGATGGATGGATGGATGGATGGATGGATGGATGGATGGATGGATGAAATTGTATAATAGATGGATGGATGGATGGATGGATGGATGGATGGATGGAAATGTAATGTGGATGGATGGATGGATGGATGGATGGAAATGTAATGTGGATGGATGGATGGATAGAAAGTGCTTACAGTATGAAACAAGCTGTAAAAGTAATGGCATAACCTGTTATTGTTAATTAGCATGTAATCAGGAACCTGCTGGAAACCAGTGTTTAAACTGAGTCAGGCCCGTTTAAATTGTACCTTAATGTTACCTTTGAACCTTTCCTGTATAATAAATGAAATGAAATGAAATGAATCAATTCTCATTATATAAAGTTCAGCTTTACAAAGACAGTTCAGCCACTGTCCCATTAAAGACTGTCACAATATCACTGCTGAGAAGAATAATTCATTCTCTGCTCTACTGTCAATAATCAGTGCTTATTCTAACCAATAGAAGACTCGATTGATGTTGTCTGTCAGATTTGGCCACACCCACAGGTCATTCCAAAAAGAGCTGAAAGAACAGAGAGAAATCAGTTTTATGAACTCAGAAATGGACTGAAAGACAAAAAGCAATTTCATGCTTCAGGGAATGGAGTTGAGATGTGCCATTCATCCTGTGCTTACATCAACCTTTATTAAGAACAAAAAAGGCACAGGTATTAAAATTAATAAACCAAGAGTTATGCAAATGAGAGGGGGATGCTTCCATGAGTACTTAGCAAGAGAAAGAGAAAGAAGGAAAAGGGAACACAGATAGATTGCAATGTCCAGCCAATATCCCAAATCTTTAGGAGGAAATAGGAAACAGAGATCTTTTCGGGGAAATGTACCTAAGTGGCCTACGAAACTCCTGACATTTACTGCTAAATTGATTAATGACATTCAACTGAAATTGAAATATTATGTCTGAGGGATAAAGGGTTAGAATGAAGGGAAATGTCACCAGTTTTCTTGTCAAAAGCGGAGGCGACTGGATGATCATTTGGGAGGAGGAAACAAAAGATGTTAAAAGAGAAGAACAATGAAAAGACATTGTGATGGAGCATATTTCTCCGGCCCTTGATTGGATGCAGGGTAGAAGGTGGTATTGCACTAAAATGAGAATGACCTCAGCCATCTAATACAGCTTAATGGGTGTAGTCGCTGCCATTGAGACATCCAGCTGGGTATTAATAGCTCAATTAAAGAAAGAGTATTGGATTTCTTTTTCAATTGCTATGTTGAAAAGAACATTGATAAGTGCAGAAACAGCAGGGATTGATTTTACTTCTAAAGTCAAGAGATCACAATGGTATTAAACCTTCTGTGAGACAGACAGATCATCTGGGGCTCTTGCTTTCTCTCTAAAACTCTTTCTCTCTCGTGAAGAAGTATGAGTAAAACAAAGTCAGCGCTGTGATGGAAGAAGTGAAATTAGCAAAAGCTGGCAGTACTGTGCTGACATTAACACACGGCCATTTTGGTGGCTTCTTTGACAAATCGGTTCCCCCCTCGAAATCAGGTCTCCCAAAACTGTCAGTTAATGATTATTCTAAGTATATATGAATGATATTAATTTAAAACATAATAAACATAAATAAAAAAAACACAATAAAAAAACCATAATAATAAATCAGTTTAAATGTCCGCTGCGATATCTTGTCCTTTTAACAGTTAAGGGGTTTTCCCGTGACTGACAGCACTAGTCAAAGCATTTATCAGGTGCGTCTTGTTTTCCTGTTCACAACAATTCAGTCTTTTCGATGTAAAAGTCTTCGTTATTGACTGACACACTCATAAAGACAGTCTTTGGTGCCATCTAATGGCATAATAATGTAATTTCTGTTGCTGTTCACGGTCAGGGACTATTTTTTCCGGCGGAAGGAAGGCTTTTTTTACTTCATGAAAGTTGCATTGATACATATTTTTTGGCTTTAATATTTGTATTGTGTGGTAACCGTTTTATAAAAGTAATAAGGTACTCGAGGCTAGTGCTGTATCGTGAATAAGTCTCGGCTGAAGAGGTTACTCCACTTCGCATCGTGCCTAACAACACCCTTCAGCCGCGACTAATTCACGATACAGCACAGCCTCGAGTACCTTATTGCTTACATATAAGCTAACTAATAGAGGCATAAATGGTCATTATAATGTAGTTGACTCAGTATTTATATGATTTTGTAGGAATTGTAATCAGGCGTTAAAGAAAACCAATGGGATCGTTTGAGGGCCGAAAGGAGACCCGATTTCAGGGGGACCCAATTTGTCACTACACCGGAAACGTAAAGCATCAGTCGGGCGAGACTTCCGCATTCAGAAAAAGGTGGATACCATGGTCAGTCTGAATACTCGATTCTGATTGGCTGGAAGGTGTGCAAAAAAAATGTTTGATGCACAGGTAGTTCCAGGCTATCACCGTTCTACAGTATATGAATACGCTGTTTTCATTGTAGCACACCCACTCTTACATCACTCGTGCCGTTTTCATTGAAGTGCACACACAGAAATATTCAGGAGCACAGAAACTTGTTGTCAATGATACCCACGACTTTTAATAAAACAGTTTCGCTACATACGGGGCTCTATTTTAATGATCTAAGCACATGGTCTGAAGCAGGTGGTGCAGGTGCACTTAGGGCGTGTCTGAATCCACTTTTGCTAGTTTAATGACAGAAAAATGGTTCAAAAAAGGGTTGTCTTTTAATGAGTCATGGGTGTGTTTTGGGTGTAACATGCAATAAACCAATCAGAGTTTCATCTCCCATTCGCTTTAAAAGCGAGCTGCGCTTGCACCATGGCGGATTCGCTATTTACATGGCGGAAAAACTGAACGCTACTCCAGAGAGGAAACGCGTTGTAAGGCTAAAGCGTCATAATCCTTTTATTTGTAATATTTGGCATGTGTGTATAATCAGCAGTGTACGTGTGTTGGGCACCCGCATATAGCCACGTATTACTAGCACACCCTTTAAATAACAAAAAAAATACTGCGCTTTGACTTTAGAGCAGGTTTCATTTGGTCAATCGCGCAGTCGTTTTCAGTTCCTCAAAATAGCAACACGCCAACAATGCACCTGAACACACCTTGTTTTCAGACCAGCACACCCATGGGCGAACAGATGGCCACGAGTGTAATTGCTATTAAAACAACGCGGCGCTGGATGTGAAAATGATAACTGTGTCAGACTGAAACTAGCAAAAATACACTTGCGCTGTGCGCCGGGTGTGTGATAGGGCCCTAAATATTTCTCAGCAACGAGGGGTAACTGTCATGATCACCGTCTGCTCCTGTCAGTTCCCGGACTACACTTCCCACAATCCTCCGTCAATCACATGTTCACATCACACCAATCACCTGTTGCCACATCCACCCTAGCACACCACACTGATCACCACACCCAGCTGCTGCTCATTAACAGGACTATAAAGGACTTCCACTCACACCACCTCACCGCGAAGTATTGTTAACTGTTGTTGCAATTCCGAGCGTTCCCCTGTGTTTTCTGTCTGCCTGATTTGCTGTTACCGTTCCTGCTTGTTCCCTGTTTAATGACCCGTTGCTGCCTGTCCTGACCCTTGCTTTGTAAACCGACCTGTGAGTGATATCTGCCAGTCCCGACCTCTGCCTGTACCTGGATTACGATTCTGTCTACCCTCTGCTGTTCCTGTTTGCTCCTGATTTACCCTGCCTGTACGACCACGCTTACAGTTAATAAAACGCTGCACTTGGATCCCCTGCCTGAGTCTCCATTCATAACAGAATACTTCGCCATCTACGATCCAGCAGCTTCCACGAACATTTCCAGTCTCAGCATGGACCCAGCATGGTGCCTCATCAACCAACATCAAGGTAGCTGTACCCTCGAGGCTCATATTCAAAAGTTCCTGGAGATTGCTCACCTGTCTGATCTGCCAGACTACGCCCTCATTGACTTTTTTATTTACGGATTAAATGAACCACTTAAGGACTATGTACTCACCAATGGTCCACGAGGGTCGTTCGTGGAGTTCTTGGACTTTGCCCTGCTCACAGTTGGTTCAACTTTTACTGTGGGGGTCGCGGAGGAATGCGACACCATGCTGAACCACATAATGGTGGCCGCTACAGACTGCGCACATAAAATGGCGGATACTACAACGCCCCATCATGTCTTCGCTGATCGCCCAGAGCAACGTCACACCTTCGCTGATCGCCCAGAGCAACGTCACGCCTTCGCTGATCGCCCAGAGCAATGTCACGTCGCCGCTGATCGCCCAGAGCAAAGTCACGTCGCCGCTGATCGCCCAGAGTCACGTCACGTCTCTAGATCAGTCCGGGAGCGGAGAGGGTTGCGTTCCAGTGTGACTGATCCACCGCTGATTTCAGCACGAGCGGCTGGCATTCCTAAGCCTCCGCCGGCCGCTTCGATCTCAAGTCAGCCGGCCGCTTCGCACTCAAGTCAGCCGGCCGCTTCGCACTCAAGTCAGCCGGCCCCTTCGCACTCAAGCCCGGCGGTCGCTTCGCACTCAAGCCCGGCGGTCGCTTCGCACTCAAGCCCGGCGGTCGCTTCGCTCTCAAGCCAACCGCCCGCTACGCTCTCAAGCCCGGTGGCCGCTTCGCCCTCAAGCCCGGTGGCCGTTTCGCTCTCAAGCCCGCCGGCCGCTTCGATCTCAAGCCTACCAGATGCTACGCACTCAAATTTGCCGGTTGCAATACACTCAAGCGCCCTGGACGCGATGGACAAGATGGCTACTTTGCCAGTGCCCACGGGCAAGATGGCCGCCCCTTCGTTGCTTAAGGATGTAGGGGGCGATCCAGCCATTGAGTCCGCTCCAGAATCCACGTCAGTCAGTGAGTCTGCTCCTGAACCCGCTCCAACCGGTGAGTCGTCGCCTCACCCTCGGAAGAGGAGGAGGAGGAGGAAGAAGGCTTCTTCCACTCAGCTAGGCTCAGAAACCTTTCAAGAGACTGCTGAGGGTCTGGAGACCACTCCAGAGATGTCTCCTACACCACCTGCGCTTCTTGCCCTGCCAGCGCCACCTGCGCTTCTTGCCCTGCCAGCGCCACCTGCGCTTCTTGCCCTGCCGGCACCACCTGCGCTTCTTGCCCTGCCGGCACCACCTGCGCTTCTTGCCCTGCCAGCGCCACCTGCGCTTCTTGCCCTGCCGGCGCCACCTGCACTTCTCGCTCTGCCGGCGCCACCTGAATTCCTTGCCTTGCCAGCACCACCTGAACTCCTTGCCCTGCCAGCGCCACTCAGGCGCCTTGCCCTGCCGGCTTCACCCACACGCCTGGCCCTGCCGGCGCCACCCGAACTCCTTGCCCACGAACCTGCTACGGGCCCCGCTGAAATCCCCAAGAACTTTTTGGGGGGGGGCAGTGTACCTGAGGGTGGGGAACTTGTGGGTGGGGACCCTGCTCAACCTTGGCTGTTAAGGACCTCTGAACTGTTATGGCCATCTGCGAACTGCTATTTATTATGGCCATCAATGCACTCTGACCCGCTGGGGTCATCTATGGACTCTGACCCGCTGGGGTCTCCTATGGACTCTGACCTGCCGTGGCGGCCCAAGGCCCCGGACCCGCCGTGGCTCCCTGACACCCCTGACCTGCCGTGGCTGCCTGAGCCATATGACCTGACGTGGTGGCCCAAGGCCCCGGACCCGCCGTGGCTCCCTGACACCCCTGACCTGCCGTGGCTGCCTGAGCCATATGACCTGCCGTGGCTGCCCGAGGCTCCTGACCCACCGTGGCTGCCCGAGGCTCCGGACCCGCCGTGGCTACCCGAGGCTCCTGACCCTCCGTGGTTGCCCAAATTCCTGGAACCTGCATTGGAGATCCGTTCCCAGCTACCATTTAGATCTCCAATGCACCCACCCCCCCTCCCTAGCTGTTCCGTTTACGCCGCGAGGACGCGCCTTCCGGGAGGGGGGCATTATGTCATGATCACCGTCTGCTCCTGTCAGTTCCCGGACTACACTTCCCACAATCCTCCGTCAATCACATGTTCACATCACACCAATCACCTGTTGCCACATCCACCCTAGCACACCACACTGATCACCACACCCAGCTGCTGCTCATTAACAGGACTATAAAGGACTTCCACTCACACCACCTCACCGCGAAGTATTGTTAACTGTTGTTGCAATTCCGAGCGTTCCCCTGTGTTTTCTGTCTGCCTGATTTGCTGTTACCGTTCCTGCTTGTTCCCTGTTTAATGACCCGTTGCTGCCTGTCCTGACCCTTGCTTTGTAAACCGACCTGTGAGTGATATCTGCCAGTCCCGACCTCTGCCTGTACCTGGATTACGATTCTGTCTACCCTCTGCTGTTCCTGTTTGCTCCTGATTTACCCTGCCTGTACGACCACGCTTACAGTTAATAAAACGCTGCACTTGGATCCCCTGCCTGAGTCTCCATTCATAACAGTAACATTGCTGGTTTTTAAGTAATTAAACTTACAGCTTCGTTGAGAGAGATGCTGCACACAGGTAATTCACACACGTATATCTCATCTCTCTCTCTGTAATTCACTCAAATAAATGTAACCTTACGCAGATCTAATGAGTTGTAACACACAAAAATGCAACCGGCATTTTTACCCTTCCGGTCAAATATTGCACTGCAAACATCAATAAAAGTTTTAAGTTTTGAATGCTGCCAGCCATGGTATAAGCGGGATAATTCATGGCTAGAAGTGCCTTAAACAATATTAATGCACAATGTGGAGGCAAAGAACCACTCAACGCAAATTGAGAGGATTATCCCTTTTCGGTCTTGGTGTGAACAGGATTGTAACTAGACATGAAACCATGATCTACAACTCGACACTTACAGTTGATTAAACTGACAATTGATTGTGTTTGATTTTGGCATGTTACTAAGTTAATAGCACTATATTCTAATAATTTAAGCATAAAATACATTGCACAAACACATGCATTCACATGTAATCATTGCTCAGCGCTTTCTAAATATCACACAAGTTACAGAGTTTACCAGGTTGGCCATGAGGAAAGAATACACATTCGATCACTTCTTGTGTGTTTAAGTGTTACAGATATCATTTGAAAAATGTGATATAGTGTATAATTAGAGAATAATTCCAAGTAAAGTCAAAATTCAGTGGTAATCTACAGCAATGACATGGAACCCGGAATATTCCCATTAAAGCCACATAGGCCATATTCCTGGCTTATTATGGTCATAAATTATGAACAATCGCAAAACTAATCAGCGTTGTTAATTGCAGAAATTCTTCATCGGTAATGGCTGAAGTGCAGCGTGAGCCGGCGGTCTCTGATGGATGTGGAGACCTGTAGAGGTGCAACAGGCTGTTATTGCTTTGCACTTCTGAGCCATAATAAAGATTGAACCACTGCTGTTCTGCACCTGTAAATGGGAGTGTGGAGGACAAATTGTCAGAGAGGGGCCGTGACGCAGCTTCATGAGTGAGAATCTTGTCCTTCGTGCAGTGGTCATGAATAATTCATCAGCGGAGCTCTTCACACACTCCGTCAGCGCTTTAATGTGGCTTTACCTGCTTTAGAAACAGCTGGATCTCTGCTCTCCCTCCACCCGCTTTCTGACACTCAGTTCCCACTGAGACGTTCTCTCTCTCTCTCTGTGTGTGTGTGTGTGTGTGTCCAGGAAAGAGAGGACAGTGCATTTTCATATACATAAAGAAAAAATATTGTAAATTGCTTAAAGTAAATATATATATTTATATATATATATAAATATATATATATATATATATATTTCAGATATCCTAATGTCACCTGCATGTGGGAGAACACATCCCACCTACAGATGGCAATATGATGTGTGATGCCAAAAAGGTTACTGATACTTAAAAAATGGACTTAATGGACACAAATGAAATCTCAGTGGCTGCTAGGAAATGGAAATTTTATGATGCGACTTAAAAGTGGCAGAAACACAGAGCTGATGTATATTTATGTAAGGATATTCTTTCAAAGAACTTATTTTAAATTAAACAAGATAAATATTTCACATAAATTTAAAACTTTATTTATTTATTTTTTTTACACAAATTATAATAAAATATTACATGAAATAAAAACTAAACTGAATCTATTATTGCAACTGCTAAAACCAAACAAAATTAAACAGAAAAAAAAGGAAAAAAAATGCAAAAATATAATATTAGTAATAATTAGTGCATTTAAAGTCTTCGTTTAATGGCAGTACCAGTGTTTACCACATTTAACCCATAATGAGAAATACAATTTTGTAAACGCCCTGACAATTTAAGGAGACTAAGATCACTGAATAAAACAAATATTTTAAAATGTTGTATGCATCCATATATCCGCAGGTAATCCCTGCTGAGGCAGTTGAGGAGTCTGCAGCAGACTGTCACTTCGAGTCTGTTTCTCAGGCTCATGGGAAATCAAAGAAGAGAAAGCAAGACAGAGACAGAGAGGAGCAGGAGCAGGAGAGAGAGAGGATCACACAAAACAAACAAATTCTGCACATCTGTGGCAAAGTGGCAAACACTTCCTTCCCACCATCAGAGACGTTCAGCATTTTTATCTGCGTGAACATGCCAATTTTATATATATATTGAAAGAAAAAAGTGCATGTAAAAGTGTTTTTGAAAAAACATAAATGTAATTTTACTGTAAAATGCTGTCAAATCTATGGTTTTAGCAAGTAAAAAACTATAAATTACCATATAATTTACAAAAACAGTAAAAGGACATTCCCAGAAGTCCCTGCATTGCACATCGCATTTTTTATACGTCATTTTTTTCTTATTTTTGTTATCAGTAATGCACACTAGTGTTTTTTGTGTTACATTTAGTAAATTGCATTATTTTAGTGTTATGTGATGAACCCTGATGGTGTTTTGTCTATGTTTGACCCTATGTTTGAAGTATTATTGACCATGTTTTATGAACAGTGAACTCTGATCCATCATGTGGCTTTCTATTGTGCCACCTGTATTATTGTGTTGATTATTGGTACATTTTAAGGTAAAAAGGCAGATCTTAGTAGTTAAAGTGGGTATACTAACATTATCGCTTAATGAAATATACGGTTAAGCTGTCAAATATACAGACACCCTGTAAAACTGGATGTACTGTAAATTTGAAGGGATATATATATATATATATATATATATATATATATATATATATATATATATATATATATATATATATTGGAGTTGGTCTGTGAGTGAGAGAGAGATCTCTGCTCCGCTAGAAATATCCCTTCTTCAGACACCCATAGTGCTGGACATTTTAATCAGGTTCACTTCAGGTTACACTCAAAACTAATCAGTCTTACTGCATGCAACCCGTAATTTGGTTAATTGTGTTATTTGGCAGTGAATCCACCAGCTGGGAAGTTCACGCTGTAAATGTCAAGATGCTGAATCTTAAAGTGGCATGAGACAATCAATAGACGATCTCTGTAGAGATGCTGGAAACACTTAACCCTGTAAAGTCAAACTTATTCTAATCTTTTGAAATTGACTTTCACACAAAATCTATATAAAATTTTGCATATGTGTTTTTGTTTGGTATCATATTTGATACATCAGGCTCATATGGGAGAATAATGAGCTCAAAGGAATAAAAACACCTCGATTTTATCAAAATATCTGCAACTTGTTGCAGTTGCTATTATTTATATGGCCAATAGGATGAAATTCTGATAGCTTGTAATGTAAACCAAAGAAATGTTTATAACAGTATAGCAGAATACTTATGTACATAAAATATATTAATGTCAGTTGTCACTTTATATCTCCCAATAATGTCTTAGATAATGTAAGATTATATTTAAATGCTTAGTTTTATGATCAAAGCTCAACAAAACATAATGCAATGCAACAAAATGATGATTGAGAGACGGTCCTCTAAAGCCTGATGTTGCGTATTTGATATTCACATATTAAGATGATTTTCCTTAAAAGTATGTTGCATATTTATAAACCTAAGTTGCTTCTCCAGTAAGTGTTCATCCTGAAATATTACTGATAATATGGAAGTTATTTTACATTAACTATAAAAACAGTAAAGAATTCACAGCAAAAAGGACACAAAGGAGAATGTTTTTCAAATACTAAACGGCCTTTACTTGCTAAAAAATATATGGTTAATCTATAAATATGGTTAATATATGGTTAATTAAATTTATATGGTTAATCAATGCGTATTGTGTGTTTCGTTACCAAGGAGGTCTATACGTTTTGTAATACCTCAACAAGACTAACCAAAGTTTTATCTCTTTAATCGTACTGAACATGATTCCTCTGGTTTCTCTACAGACATGATAAATTATGGTGAGAAGCTGTTTCACTCTCATTAGATTAATTGATGACGCAGTGACATCATTAGACCGATGCTGACAGCAGAGCAGAAATACATACAAGAAGACTGTGTGCATATAGACTCAATATTTATGAAAATATTTGATGCTGAAATTTACCACATGGAAATAGAGCGACAGACGTATTCACTGCATCTCCGCATGTTTTGAGCGCCAACTGCCAACCCAGTGTCTAACGGATCTGGGATCAATCCTAGTGCTTGCCCTCTAATGGATAATCTCATATTTTCCAGGGACAATGGAACAATGCAGGAGTGTAGATGAGCTTGCATCTGTCCCACAGCACAACCTAAGAGGCTTTTAGTTGTTTTCTGGAGTTTGAGGTCAGCGTCACTCCTTCATATAGTTCCTCACACGTCCAGATTCCTGATCTAATTTCACAGTCCAGACCTGAATGCAATGATCCAAGAAGACTCTTAAAGTATTGCAGTTATGAAGATTGCTTTTTAAAGGGGGTAAGCAAGATCTTAAACAGTGCATTGTGGAAATAAACAATGTTTTTAGACATGAACTATTTGCCAATTGGGTAAAATAGACTTTATGTAGAATATGCTGAGGTATATTCCATAAACCAAGTCTTAATATTTTAATATTCTTCTCAAACAAATCTATGCTAGTCATGTTTATATATTTTTTTATAAAAATTAACAAAACCTACCAAAAGTGGGATTAAGAAATTGATACTTTAATTCAGCAAGGACACATTAAATTGATGAAACATGACAGTAAAGATGTTTATAATGTTACAAAATATTTATATAATATTTATTAAGTCTTATTATATCTTTTGAACCTCCAATTCATCAAAGAATCCTGAAAAAGGTATCATGGTTTCCACAAAACAACCAGCACAACCGTTTTCAGCATTGATAATAATCATAAATGTTTCTTGAGCATCAAATCAGCATATTAGAATGATTTCTGAAGGATCATGTGACACTGAAGACTGGAGGAAGATAAAACTTATTTTAAATTGTAATCATATTTCACAATATCGCTGTTTTACTGTATTCGTGATCAAATGCAGCCTTGATGAGACTTTCAAAAACATTAAAATCACACAGTTGTGTGTTATATAACATCAACATTTTCCACACTTCACCTTTAAAGTTTTAGAAGAATCTTGCTTTATTAGTGCTGAGCGTGTGACTTGAAATGGGTTTGGTAGGTGTGATTTCCTTCCACCCAAAAATAATCCCGACTTGCCCTTATTACAGCTGTGCTGGGCTTGATGGCTTACTCAAATGTTAACGTGACCTTTACGATCGAGACATTTAAGAACACGGCTAATGTGTTTGTGCGTTTCTACAACAGCGCCGCGTGAGCCGTGCTACTGCTCGCATCCTCTGAGTCATATCTGAATAATGTTCCTTTGTTTACTCTGAGTGACACCACAAATTGTAATACGTAAGAGCAAAATATACCATAATTGAGAGAGAAACCTACAGGCTTGGGTTTTAAACACCATGTCACCATTGTCCATTACAGCCAAGAGACAGCTAACTAAAGGAATTCACCCTCATACAATAAAGAACTCAGGCCTCACATTAAGCGCTGTCATACTGCATTTTTAATTAGCACGAGCGCTAACCACCGAGACTGTCTGTGAGGAAGTTAGCCTCAGCATGATTCATCTCATGTTCACAGTCCACAGCCATTAAAACACAAAATCTGTCTGCATTAACTGCTGGTATAAATGCCCATTGATCGGCTTGTTAAAGAACAATTAAAGCATCGCACAAGCTATAGGAGCTTCTGATTAGGAGGTTATAACTAAAGCTCAGTGTGTGTGCAGGTATATGCATTCTGTCATGACAACTCTCGGAGTGTTTGTCATGGTAATGGATATGAAAACGTTTAAATGTTTGGCCTTAGTGGAATAGATCTGATATTGCTGCTGCTGTTATTACTGTTCTTATTATTGCTGCTGCTGGTATCACTGCTGCTGTCATTGCTGCTGCTCTTGATGTTATTGCTGCTGTTTGTTATTGCTTCTTCTACTGTTACTGCTGCTGCTGCTGCTGTTGGTTATTGCTGCTGCTGCTGCTGGTGTTATTGCTGTTGGTTATTGCTGTTGCTGCTGCTGTTGGTTATTGCTGCTGCTGCTGCTGCTGTTGGTTATTTCTGCTGTTGCTGCTGCTGCTGTTAGTGCTGCTGCTGTTGGTTATTGCTGCTGCTGCTGCTGCTGCTGTTGGTTATTTCTGCTGTTGCTGCTGCTGCTGTTATTGCTGCTGCTGCTGTTATTGCTGCTGCTGCTGCTGTTGGTTATTGCTGCTGTTGGTTATTGCTGCTGCTGCTGTTATTGCTGCTGCTGCTGCTGTTGGTTATTGCTGCTGTTGGTTATTGCTGCTGTTGGTTATTGCTGCTGCTGCTGTTATTGCTGCTGCTGCTGCTGTTGGTTATTGCTGCTGCTGTTATTGCTGCTGCTGCTGCTGTTGGTTATTGCTGCTGTTGGTTATTGCTGCTGTTGGTTATTGCTGCTGCTGCTGTTATTGCTGCTGCTGCTGCTGCTGTTGGTTATTGCTGCTGCTGCTGTTGGTTATTGCTGCTGCTGCTGCTGCTGTTGGTTATTGCTGCTGCTGCTGTTGGTTATTGCTGCTGCTGCTGATGCTGTTATTGCTGCTGCTGCTGCTGTTGGTTATTGCTGCTGCTGCTGTTATTGCTGCTGCTGCTGTTATTGCTGTTGGTTATTGCTGCTGCTGCTGATGCTGTTATTGCTGCTGCTGCTGCTGTTGGTTATTGCTGCTGCTGCTGATGCTGTTATTGCTGTTGGTTATTGCTGCTGCTGCTGTTATTGCTGCTGCTGCTGATGCTGTTATTGCTGCTGCTGCTGCTGCTGCTGTTGGTTATTGCTGCTGCTGCTGATGCTGTTATTGCTGCTGCTGCTGTTATTGCTGTTGGTTATTGCTGCTGCTGCTGTTATTGCTGCTGCTGCTGATGCTGTTATTGCTGCTGCTGCTGCTGTTGGTTATTGCTGCTGCTGCTGATGCTGTTATTGCTGCTGCTGCTGCTGCTGCTGTTGGTTATTGCTGCTGCTGCTGTTATTGCTGTTGGTTATTGCTGCTGCTGCTGATGCTGTTATTGCTGCTGCTGCTGCTGTTGGTTATTGCTGCTGCTGCTGCTGTTATTGCTGCTGCTGTTGGTTATTGCTGTTGGTTATTGCTGCTGCTGCTGATGCTGTTATTGCTGCTGCTGCTGCTGTTGGTTATTGCTGCTGCTGTTGGTTATTGCTGCTGCTGCTGTTATTGCTGCTGCTGCTGTTGGTTATTGCTGCTGCTGCTGTTATTGCTGCTGCTGCTGTTATTGCTGCTGCTGCTGCTGCTGCTGTTGGTTATTGCTGTTGGTTATTGCTGTTGCTGCTGCTGTTGGTTATTGCTGCTACTGCTGATGTTATTGCTGCTGTTGGTTATTGCTGCTGCTGCTGCTGCTGCTGTTGGTTATTGCTGCTGCTGTTGCTGCTGCTGCTGCTGTTATTGCTGCTGCTGTTGGTTATTGCTGCTGCTGTTGCTGCTGCTGTTGGTTATTGCTGCTGCTGCTGTTATTGCTGTTGTTGTTGCTGCTGCTGTTGGTTATTGCTGCTGCTGCTGCTGTTGGTTATTGCTGCTGCTGTTATTGCTGCTGCTGCTGTTGGTTATTGCTGCTGCTGCTGTTATTGCTGCTGCTGCTGCTGATGTTGGTTATTGCTGCTGCTGCTGCTGCTGTTATTGCTGCTGCTGCTGCTGCTGCTGTTGGTTATTGCTGCTGCTGCTGCTGCTGCTGCTGTTATTGCTGCTGCTGCTGTTGGTTATTGCTGCTGCTGCTGTTATTGCTGCTGCTGCTGTTGGTTATTGCTGCTGCTGCTGCTGCTGTTGGTTATTGCTGCTGCTGCTGTTATTGCTGCTGCTGCTGTTATTGCTGCTGCTGCTGTTATTGCTGCTGCTGCTGTTATTGCTGCTGCTGCTGCTGCTGTTATTGCTGCTGCTGCTGCTGCTGTTATTGCTGCTGCTGCTGCTGCTGCTGTTGGTTATTGCTGCTGCTGCTGCTGTTATTGCTGCTGCTGCTGCTGCTGTTGGTTATTGCTGCTGCTGCTGTTATTGCTGCTGCTGCTGCTGTTATTGCTGCTGCTGCTGCTGCTGCTGCTGGTTATTGCTGCTGCTGCTGTTATTGCTGTTGTTGTTGCTGCTGCTGTTGGTTATTGCTGCTGCTGCTGCTGCTGTTGGTTATTGCTGCTGCTGCTGTTATTGCTGTTGTTGTTGCTGCTGCTGTTGGTTATTGCTGCTGCTGCTGCTGTTATTGCTGCTGCTGCTGCTGTTATTGCTGCTGCTGCTGCTGTTGGTTATTGCTGCTACTGCTGTTATATCTGCTGGTACTACTGTTATTGCTTCTGTTGGGTTTTGCTGCTGCTACTGTTATTGCTGCTGCTCATGTTGGTTATTGCTGCTGCTGCTGCTGTTATTGCTGCTGCTGCTACTGTCATTGCTGTTGTTGTTGTTTTTTCCTGCTGGTATTGCTGCTGCTGCTGTTATTGCTGTTGTTGCTGCTGTTAGTTATTGCTGCTGGTTTTGCTGCTGATGTTGTTATTGCTGCTGCTGTTATTGCTGCTGCTGCTACTGTCATTGCTGTTGTTGTTGTTTTTTCCTGCTGGTATTGCTGCTGCTGCTGCTGCTGTTATTGCTGTTGCTGCTGTTAGTTATTGCTGCTGGTTTTGCTGCTGATGTTGTTATTGCTGCTGCTGTCATTGCTGCTGTCATTGTTGCTGCTGCTACTTCTGCTGTTATTGCTGCTGCTGTCATTGTTGCTGCTGCTACTTCTGCTGTCATTGCTGCTGCTACTGTTATTCTGATGTTATTGCTGCTGTTGATTATTGCTGCTGTTATTACTGCGTCTGGTGGTTTTTGCTGCTTCTGCTACTGTTGTCATTGCTGCTGTTGTTATTTCTGCTGTTATTATTGCTGCTGCTGCTGCTGCTGGTTATTGCTGCTGCTACTGTTATTCTGATGTTATTGCTGCTGTTGATTATTGCTGCTGTTTTTACTGCGGCTGGTGGTTATTGCTTTTGCTGCTGCTGCTGAAGAGCAAGTTTGGGACTTGCTACTACCAATAAATAAGACATGCTGTTACTGCACAATATAGCATGCATGAATTACCTAAAGCAGATATATACAGGTGGAGCTGAGGAAGGTGGAGGGTTATTAAATGTGCTCTGCAAATGCTGACCAAGAATTTGAAAGTCGAGCAGCAAGCTCATTGGCTACTGATACAGCAGGAACCAATCAGCTGTGCCCTGTAGAGAATGATGTAATTGTAAGCTGATTAAGGACCAATCAGCCTGTGCCATCTAGAGTTTCATGACAGAACTTTGTATGAGTCAGAATCATCATTTAACATGAATGCTAAATTATATAACAACAGTATCTATAATTAATATTAATATATTTATATATAACCAATTGACTCTAGGCTTTGTAAATTAAACAATCTTATGAATGAGTTCTGAACTTTAAGCAAAACTCGTTTCTAATGTCACTGGCCTAGCAAAGTTTGTCATATATCTACTGATAATGTGTTAACACTTTACAAGAATGTTTCATTTGTTAAAATGCCCCAATGATGCTATTTTAGAGGTTCCTAATTTTGATTTTTAAGTCTCCTACAACAGGTTTACATGCATCCAGGGTCAAAAATACTTTAATAATATAAATTGCAGCATCACCTCTTTACTCACAGTGTCTGAAACAGTTTGATAAAGGGTTCAGTCTCTCTAAAGTATACACCTCCTTTGTGAGAGTCTACTCTTCTCTCATTGGTCAGACGGCCCAATCTGTTGTGATTGGTCGAACCACTTACACTCTTCCAGTCTCAGCTACAACTACAGGGTTTGAGGGCGTGTCAAAGTAGACATTGCTTGCAGGACCATAGGCTGGCATTATGCAAACCCACTTAGGTTCTTGCAGGAAGTAAGATTGGAATTACTGAAGACTTGTTTCAGGCAGTTCAGAATCACTTATTTCTTTTGGGAGGCAATAACTCCATTTATCTGCACTTTGATCTTTGAAACTTTGCAGAGCTTTTACATTCACAAACAGCTGTATTACACACTAGATGAAAGGGAATATCCGACAAAGCATAATAGGGGCACTTTAGCATTAGATAACTACATAACAGATGGAAAATAGCATTTATCAATCTCAGTTAATGTTAATTTCAACATTTACTAATACATTATTAAAATAAAATATATTTTATATTTTTAAATATTTTTTAATGGACCTGAGCTAACATGAACTAACAATGAACAGCTGTATTTTTATTAAACAACATTAACAAAGATTAATAAGCATGGTAACAGTATAAGCTGCACACGTCACGGTCAATGTGCCAGTGATGTGCCTGTAATTATCGGCCTATTTAATACCCTTTAAACACCTTATTACCACTATTAAATATCTGTTAGGCACTTTATTTCCTCCTTTCAAATATTTTCTTCATTTTTTATTTAAAGCAAATCCCTCTCCAAGCTGATATGCAATAGGAAAAAAGGGAGAAGAATGTAAAAAGGCGGATTTGGGTCACATCAAAAGCTACTTTACTGAAAGACAAGAGCAAAAATACTGATATATACACTGCCGTTCAAAAGTTTGAAGTCAGTATGATTTTTATTATTGTTATTTTTTAAAATGAATTACTTCTATGCAGCAAGGACACATTCAATTGATCAAAAGAAAAGACGTTGTTTAAAAAAAAAAAAAATCTGTTTCAAAAGAATGCTGTTCATCAAAGAAGCCTGAAAAGAAATGTATCTCGCATTCCAGAAAAATATTAAACACAGGACCTATTTTCAACATGATAATAATAACAAATGCTTCTTGAGCACAAAATTTGTGTGCAATATACATCAGATTGTCAGCGAACAGACTGTGGCTGTTCCAAGGGAGGCTGAGACTAGTTAATATACTGCTAAATAAATAAAAATGCACTCAAAGAGTACATAAACATGCACACTCTCAGTCTCAAGCTCTTTCTCTCTCTCTCTCAGTCACACACACAACACAAATGGCATGCAATTCTCAAACAGCTTTCAGCATCATTTGATGTTTAAGTGGCTAAAAACCTTGGAAAACAGCTTCAGAGAGACTGCAGTAACTCAAGCTTTCTCAAATGGTGATACCTAAGAAAAGTATCACTCTCCTCACCATTCACCTCTTAAATATCATTTTTATGCCTATACTTTAAGAGGACATATTCCTTAGTGTGCAGAACAAACACAAGGTCTTTAGTAATGATTAAACTGTAGCACCACGAGAAAAATGTGTAAACAGATATTGCATGAATAGCAGGAATATCTGAATACCTCACTGGAACGATGTCTGCTCTGGTATGCATCAAGGCCTCCATTTACACATATTTATGTAAATTTTTCCTTGCGTGATGATATTCAGTTGTCTTATGTAAGTTTAAACCTCAGGCACTTGTTTCTGTAAGGAATTAAACTATTAGATTGTAAGATAAGATGTAGATGTAGAGCCACTTCATGTTGAGGACTCATGACTATTACTTGTACATGCAGTGAATAAATACTGTAAATGTTCAGTCTCAGGTTTATTTCATTTCGTTTTTTCTTTAGCATAATTCTCAATGACTTATCACAAAAGCCCCTTACATAATCTTGACATAGTTTTGTTCCTTCCCCATTCAACTAGCAAACCACAACAATCCAACGATCCAATCAGTTCCTGATAGACAAAATCAAGAGCTGCTTTCAATCATATATATATGTCACGATATAGGGAAAAGACTATCGCAACTTCTGTTTCATGCTGACTTTAACCCTCTGCTGTTGTTTGGTCATTTTAGACCAAAAAAAGTTTGGAAATCTTAAAAATCACTACTTCATCAGAATGGTATGAAATTCTGTGACTTTTAGAGCAGTCCCAATGTGACCAAAAAAAAAAAAAAAAAAGAATTGTGGACTTGATTCGAAAAAGCTAAATGGTCGTAAAAATAATAGTCATACTTGTGTTGTGCATGAATTTTTGAGCCAGAAGACTCAAATAAGAGGTTGAAATCAGGTTTATTATGCTCTAATAAGATCATTTTTGTTACATTTTGAAGTTGTGTGTAACAAAATGTCTTTCTGTGTTCAGGTTTGACTAGTAAAATGAATGCAAAAACTGACACTTCAAATCAACATTTCAAACAAAAAAAATTTCCAAATCCACAACTTAATAAAAATACATATTTATGTCTAAAAACAACTAGAGAATTTATAAGCCTTTTGCATTATAGGAATCTAGTGGTTACACCATGGCATTACATACGTTTTTCTTTTTTTACTCCCACCAGATGGCACTAATCTATGGAAGCTTGTTTTAACCACTAAATGAAAAAACAAAAAAGCTAATTGTGCCTTTTTTCTCACAATTCTGACTTTACATCTCGCAATTCAGACTATTTTTCTCAGAATTGCGAGATTTAAACTCAATTGCAAATTCAAACAATTGCAAGTTATAAAGTCAGAATAGCGATTTTTTCATGCAATTCTGACTTTATGTCTCACAATTCTGACTTTTTTGCTCAGAATCGCGATATAAACTCGCAGTTGTCTCATAAAGTCAGAACTGCGTGATTTAAACTCGCAATTCTGGCTTTTTTCCCTTAGAATTGTGAGCAATTCTGACTTGTGATATAAACTCACAATTGTGAGTTATAAAAAATAAAAAAATAAAAAATTGCATGATAAAAACTTAAATTCAGATTATCGCAATTCTGACTTTATATCTCGCAATTCTGACTTTTTAACTTGCAATTCTGACTTTACATCATGCAATTGTGTTTATATCTTGGAATTCTGAGAAAAAAAAGTCCGAATTGTGAGATAAAAAGTCGCAATTACCTTTTTTATTTTTTATTTCATGGCAGAAACAAGCTTCCATACTAATCTGCCTTCAAAAAAAAATGTATATATATAATTTTTCTTTGTATAAAAAAGAAAAAACATATATATAATTGAAAAAATATATTACATTGATTTTACTGAAAATAATAATAATAATAATAATAATAATAATAAAAAAAGTTACATTTCAGGTATTCGGTCACTTTTGACCATGAATGCCACAAGTGTGACCCCAAATGAACAATACCAGTGTTAACACAAAGGCGGGACTTACATTGTTACATAACAAGTGATTTCTGTCCATCTTCTCTTCCTAATATTGTCTCTGCTCATAGTCACGGTAAGCAGTAATCAGAGTGTATTCATGCACAAGTATCATGTATAGCCTTTAGGTACTGACTACTGACCTTTCTGTGAAATTCTAGAAGTGGATAAAACAATACCGTCATCTTATGTCAACCTTTATGGCTGATATTGTATCAACAAAGTCTGATGATCTTTTCACAGTTCACTCCAACATTCCAATACATATCAATACGCTTTTCTAAATCAAAAAGGGAAGAGAGAGTGACCATAATGCCCCGTGGACCAAAGAATTCGTTCAGGTAAAATAGAGTCATCCGTCAATCTGAAAAGGTCATTGGCTGTGGCACTGTGACAAGCCCTTTCCAGATAATCCATTAATCTCCAAATTCAAATTGTCATTCTTCATCCTTATTACAGCAGGGTCCAGTTAGCAGCCTGCTGCCGACCCTCTCATTTCCATACACTAGCCTCATCATCAGAAGACCTCTACGGCGAGGATTAGATGGCAAAAGAAAGAGAGAGGGAGGGAGAAGAAAAAATGGATGACTGGAAGAAAGTAGATGAGGATGAACTTGTAGAGAGCTGCCTCAGTGTCTACTGTATTTCGGATACCTTCTAAAGGTGCGCTCACTAGGTTCACCCTGCAGCAGGTGACAATAACGTGCTTGAACTTGAACATAGTATAGTTTGCTCTGCGAACTTTCACAGGTGAAATCCAGACATTTCTTAGTTAGTGTGTAATGTTGCTGTTTGATCATAGAACAAATCTGCAAAGTTATGATGCTCAAAGTTCAATGCAAGAGAGAGATTTTTCTTTTACAGAAATCGTTTTTTAAGGACTACAACAAAGCTTCTTCCTGGGTTTGTGACATCACTAACCCCAACATTGCATAAACCCACCCTAGAACACACAAAAGGGGGCGGGGCCATGTTGGGCTGCTTTAGAGAAGAGGAAGAGTTGTTGTAGTAGAGTGTTGTGACATGCCGTCATTTTACGCCGGACTGCTTCACAAACGAGGGTCAATTCAACACAAAAGATGAACATGACGGCACATGCTAGTGGATGAGTTGAATCAACTCCACAGCAACTACATCAATTTATCCACTAACCATTCAGAAACGTCTAAAAGTTGAACTTCTTCCTGAGTCTCTCCATCAGTGTCGACTCCGGTTTGAACAATGTAAGGCTGAACACTTCCTCATTTGGCTGCGTGAGATTCTCCAGCTTTGTTGTTGAGCTGTTAAAGCTCCGCCTCTTCTGGAAAGGGGGCGGGGAGCAGCAGCTCATTTGCATTTAAAGGGACACACAAAATAGTGGCAAATCCCGCCCCACAGCCGAATTCATCACTCAATCATACAGTCACCTGTTCATAAGTTCAGACTTCATGGATTCAGAAATATCATGGATGGATCGTGACAATCAGTAATGCTATCTAAAAAAAGCTAGATGAGGTTAAGGTTAGTATATTTTCAGTGTTATGTAGGCATCAGCACTGGTACAATAATTTAGTTTCACTACTTTTATTTTAATGAAGATGATTGTGTGTTGAGCTTCAGAATGTGATGCCGAACTTTCAGTTTTATTAATTGCATTTAGATTCATAACAATAATCCTAAACCACCTGCTAGCTAAGAGATTGTATCACACTTTTTGTCACTATAGAGTAACAGTATATCTACAAGAACATATCACGCAATACTAAATAAACTAGCGTCCCAGCACACCGAAATCCCATTTGTTTGATGACGCCGTCCCTGATCCCTTCAAAGATCTCTCCCGGCCACAAAGAAAACCTCACACATTTCAAGCACTCAGCACGTTCGGTTCATCTAGCCCAAGAGTCTGTTTGTACAGCAGGTTATGGGCTAGAAAAAAAAAATCGTTATGCAAGCTGTTTCTCCGTACAAACACAGAAGCGGTGCAGCTCCAGAGCTCACTGTCATTACAGATGACAGCATCGCCCAATGGGAGTCAGCTCCACTGGAGAGGAGGCAGTCGGGCTGAGAGGGGTTTGGGGAGCGGGGAGTGGGTTGTTTGAGCTGTATGGATTCATGGATGGATGGATACATGGATGTGAAGGGAAAAGAATGCAGGATGGATAGTGTGGAGAGGAATGACAATGGAATGAGAGGGCAAAGCCTGCCGCATGTGCAGGAAATGAGCACATGGGGGCTGGGCTGAACGCTGCACCGTCTGGTAGGCAATTACGGCATGTGTGTGTCTTCCCAGGTTAGATCTTGGAGCACAGAGAGCGGCTGTGACAGATACACACACAGCTGTGGGAGGGGAAATGTGCCGTGACCAGACTTCACTGTACTTCCAGTGCTTGGGAATGGAAATCTAATGGATGTGCGCGCAGTGTGGTTCTTCTTTGTCATGGGATTTTTCAGCTCCCTGTTTTTCATCAGCAAAATAACAAGCAAAAAACAATCATGATCTTGAGGAATAGCATGGCATTTACTATGGTTCAGTCGTTATTTGCAGTGAAAATGTTGTATGGTTTGGGCAGGGATATTAGCTCATAAATTCTGTTTCTAATTAATGTACAAAAGTGTGTCAGATATTTGCTTTAAATGCGGATCTGGTTTGAATCATTTGCAGATCAAAAAGAATGTCATGACAATCCTGAACGGCTCATGGCACCACCAGAAAGAAAAACAGTCCCAAACCTACTCTAAAAACTCTAAAAATGAAAAACATACCCTAGAACATACCCATAACCCTAAATAAAATAAAAAAACCTGTAAAATTATCAAATAAATAAATAAAATAAAACATGTATACAGTACCTGAGTATCAAAACTAACTAAAAAGTTTGTATTTTTGTTTCAGTATTTTGTTTTGTATTTTTGTTTGTTATATTTAAAATTTCCAGTACAAATCCAATTATAAATATATTCAATAGATTTTTAAATATTAATGAATTTTTACTGGGAAAAAAAACTTTTTAAAAATTTAAAAAAAAAAATCCAGTAAAAAAGTTTTTTTTTTTCTGTAAAAATCCAATTATAAATATATTAAATAGATTTTTCAATATATTTATTTATTTAAATCCAGTAAAAATCCAATTCTAAATATATTTAGTAATCAGTACATGTATCCTGTTTAATGGAATTTCACTGGATTTTTTTTTTTTTTTTTTTAGTATTTATATTTTTTTGTGCAAAGAACTCATTTAAAATGTGCATGTGTTCTTAATTCTGAAATCATTTTAAAAGTAATTAAATTAAAGTAAATATTAAATTTATCTTGTTTCAAGTATTTTTAGATATTTTGACTGGAAAACAAGTCAATGTAGAACCAGAGATTGTAAAGCAGTGCTATATGCCACACAGTACATTTCAAGGTTTTTTATGGAAAAAAAGTAAAATATTTAATGTAATCTAATTAAAATAAATATAATTAAATATTTGTAATGTTGCCAAAAATCATCCTTCCTCTCTGCCTCTTGCCTGTCATACCTTTACTGATTATACTGTCAATAAAAATGGATAAAAATAAATCAAATATTTTCTCTGCGCTGCTAACTTTTTATATGCATGTTTTCCTTTCTGTTTTTTATCACAGAGTCCTAAATCTTCTCACTAACCTCTCAATGGCACAGACATCCAAGAAGCAAGTACACATCCAGGAAAGCAGAACCAAACAGCTCTGGCATATTTCCCTACATTGAGGATGAAAGATGGACCCAGGAACTGCACGGAAGGTTCTGGGCAGATTTAAAACAGAGATGAATGAAGTCAAAACGGGTGAGTCAGTGCCTGGAGTGTCTCACGGTTTGCAGTGTGTCATTGCTGATTACTGTAGCACACTCCAGCACAATCAGGTTTTAATCAAGAGGAAGATGGAGTACGGGGACGAGACGATGACCCTTCAAGCTGTTCGTGAAGTGCGAGATGACCTGCATCACATCACTGCCACACTGAATTTCTGGACCAGGGAAAGGAACGGATATAAATAACCATGTCCCTGTTGGACTCTATAACTGTAGAGTGTGGATGAGTTATTCTGGCACAGAGAATGTGTTAGTACAGGTGAAGAAATCAAACCATGGTTTTAAAAATACATTATTTAAAAGACTAGGAAATTTTCCTGGAATCAATTACACCAACTGATAGCACAGTTCAAGATCAAAGTATTTGAAAATCAAGAAAAAAGATAAAGGTACAAGCCATCTGGTTCGATGCATACAGTCAGACGACACAGTCAGTCACAGGTCATCCACAGTCCAATCCAGTAGGGGGCGCATACGGTAATGCAATGCTTTTTGCTAACCGCTACAATAGGAAAAAGTGCAGAAGAAGAAGAAGAACAGATGATCTATGCATAGATATGTTATGGGTAATCTCTCAACCAGTGTTTCAACCGCAGAAAGACATCAATAAAACAGCTTGAGAATAATATCTCATGTAGCATCACATTTACCTCAGGCAAGTCATTTAGTGTCCACAGCATGTTAGTTCACTGAAATGAACTCTTTCACTAAATATATGCACTATATTAGCTTATATATTCATTATTTACTTTACCTGTTAGTAATATCTTAATTATATTATTAATATATGTTTAAATAAATTTGTCATGACAACAAGTATGACAGTAACTGTGTAAATTATGAAATTTCAAAAATGAATTGGAGTAATAATTTAGAAGTTAATGCAAAACCTTCCTCATGTGCAATTTACATATTATTTATTTATTTATTTATTTATTTGATTGTTGATTATTATATCTAAAAAAATAAATAGCAGCTGAATGTAATAGTTTAGGCTCTGTTGTTAATTATAACCTTTAATATTATAGTAATGTGCAAGAAAAGGCTCCCTGATATAGTTTACAGCATTAACTTAGATAGATTATTTTAATCCATAAAAATAAAATGTTGATTATAATTGAATTTAAAAGAGAGAGACACAATTTGTTCAATAAACCACTGTTTAAACACTTTTAGCCTACAGTACTTTTTTTCCAATTGCCATCCAAAGAACATGCCAACAGATGAAGATAAAGAAAGTCGCCATAGCTAAACATCTGTATTCATAACCTTAGCTGAGGTTTCAAGAACTATTTGTAGACTGTCTTTGCTGAAACAGGCCGTAGATTAGACACAGGACTTAATTAAAAGACGTAATAATCTTGGAAATCTACTTACAAAGACTTAACATAAATTCCACTTAATTCAGTAGATGCCAGAAAGCATGGACATGTGTAAAGTCAGATTATCTTCAGCTCAACACGCTTGTTTTTTTCCCTCTATCATGCTGTCAAATGCTTTGGCAGTTTTCTTTTCCCCTCAAATCCTGCTGGTGAGGAGGTTTACTGCTTGAACTCAGTTCAGGATAGGTGAGCATGGCTCAGTGAGCCCCTGCTGGAAGACGGCATAACTACATCACACAACTGCCTGCAAAAAAGCATCTTTCTCCAATGATTTCATTATTGAAAATAATGATTTCATTATATTATAGATGTTTTAGAAGTGCTGCTATATTATATTATATATTATATTATTTATATTATATATTATATTATATTATATAATTATAATCAACAAAATAATTATTTCCGTCAGTGAAAGCCTGTGATACAGCCTCAAAAATGTATTTTTTTTTTTACAGTTTCACAGCAATATGTTCTTCTCTGATGTATTTGATTTGATTTGCGTAACCTTTAACGAGAGAAAGGTACGAGTCCCCTGGTGTAAATCTCAACCTCCTTATGAGAGGACAATTAAAGGGGAAAAAAAGAATGAAACGCTAATTATCATTCAAATTAAGAGGGTAATAATCAGGTCATTTTTAGATTTTTTCAGTGGCTGCGCCCAGTCAAGAGAGACGCCTCATAGTATGGCCATTAATTGACGCCCAGCATGAAACTAAGAGCTAAAAATACATTAAAACTGTCAGCTTGCCCTCTGCTCTAGTTCATTCAGCAGTGCTTCATTCAGCACACAGCGGTAACGCACAGAGCTGACTGCTTATACACCTCAAGGTTATAACAGTGAACAGAGAGAGTGAGAGATGACTTTATACTGGAGTTTCTCCTCATGACCTTGTGCACTAAACAATTATCTTGTGCTGCTATGACAATTAAAAAAAAGCTTTGCTTTATTACTAAAGAAAAATTATTTTATCAGTTTGGATGTTAACTTGCACTGCACATAAAAACACATGTACACAAGCTGTATCAACAGCACTGCCCTGGCCTAAACTCTCTGACGCTATAGCTCGCTTGTCATACTCTGTCTAATATCTGACCTTTTTGCATTAATCACTCCCAGTCTTCAGTGAGGGAGAAGCATTTTCATTCATGCATCCCATATTTCCAGCAAATGTTCCTAGCTTTGACCATGATGCACTGCTTTGATTTGTGTGTGTGATGGTGAGCCTTTCAGTGTCAATGAAAGAGAGAGAGATAGTGAAGGGACCACACAGACCGTCTCCTGACTGTGCATTCATTAAAAACTCATCACTTGTTTGACATGTCCAGCTTTGGTATTTTTTGTATTGCGCACAGTTAGACTGGCTATAATAACAAAACACCACCATTTTGTTCCTACATAATGCAATAATGACTTGCATTTCTGAAAGTCTCAGAACAGAAAGATGTAGCCTGTAAAAGTGTTTCATATTTCATGAAAAATGAGTCAACAGCACCAGAAGGCTATCTTTCTCTGTGTTTCATCCACATATGCTCTCAAACAGCTTCTCAGAAGCTAAAAATAATATTTTGTGAAACAATGGTGATATCACACATGAAATTATATAAAAAAAAGAACAATGTGAAAATGAGATTCAGCCACTCACACAGGAAGAACATTCCAGTCTCAAAGGATCCAAATACTTTGATTATTTTGCCCATTAATTTGATGCATATATACACAGACAATCTGAACCACACTAATGCTCTGATGTTCTTTTAAAGCAAAAAGCAACACATTTCATTTGTTTAGGTTACAGTTAAAGGTGCAGTAGTGATTTCTGAGAAACACTGTTGATATGTGAAATCAGCCCAAACAGACACACCCCTCCCTTCATTGCTCCGCCCCCAAAATGCACTAACACGCAATGCAAGACTGGAGAACTCTTTATCATAGCTGAAGCTAGAGCTTTTGAGGGACACGCCTCCCACTGCTGACTGGCTCACTCTCTCTCTCTCTCCTCCCCCATCATGAGTGGACACGCCCCTAATGCTGATTGACTCACTCTCTCCTCCCCCATCATGAGTGGACGCCCCCATGCTGATGCTCCCTCTCTCTCTCTCCTCTCCTCCCCATCATGAGTGGACACGCCCCCTAATGCTGATTGACTCACTCTCTCTCCTCCCCCATCGTGAGTGGACACGCCCCCTAATGCTGATTGACTCACTCTCTCTCCTCCCCATCGTGAGTGGACACGCCCCCTAATGCTGATTGACTCACTCTCTCTCCTCCCCCATCGTGAGTGGACACGCCCCCTAATGCTGATTGACTCACTCTCTCTCCTCCCCCATCGTGAGTGGACACGCCCCTAATGCTGATTGACTCACTCTCTTCCTCCCCCATCATGAGTGGACACACCCCTACTGCTGATTAGCTCACTCTCTCTCCTTCCTCATCATGAGTGGACACGCCCCACTGCTGATGGCTCACTCTCTCTCCTCCCCCATCTGAGTGGACACGCCCCATGCTGACTGCTCACTCTCTCCTCCCCCATCCTGAGTGGACACGCCGCACTGCTGACTGGCTCACTCTCTCCTCCCTCATCATGTGGACACGCCTCCCACTGCTGACTGGCTCTCTCTCTCCTCCCCCATCCTGAGTGGACACGCCCCACTGCTGATTGGCTCACTCTCTCTCCTCCTCATCATGAGTGGACACGCCCACTGCTGACTGCTCACTCTCTCTCCTCCCCCATCTGAGTGGACACCCCACTGCTGATGGCTCACTCTCTCTCCCCCATCCTGAGTGGACACGCCTCCCACTGCTGACTGGCTCACTCTCTCTCCTCCCCCATCCTGAGTGGACACGCCCACTGCTGATGGCTCACTCTCTCCTCCCTCATCCTGAGTGGACACGCCTCCCACTGCTGATTGGCTCACTCTCTCTCCTCCCCCATCATGAGTGGGCACGCCCCCTAATGCTGATTGACTCACTCTCTCTCCTCCCCCATCATGAGTGGACACACCCCCTACTGCTGATTAGCTCACTCTCTCTCCTTCCTCATCATGAGTGGACACGCCTCCCACTGCTGACTGGCTCACTCTCTCTCCTCCCCCATCCTGAGTGGACACGCCTCCCACTGCTGACTGGCACTCTCTCTCCTCCCCCATCCTGAGTGGACACGCCTCCCACTGCTGACTGGCTCACTCTCTCTCCTCCCCCATCCTGAGTGGACACGCCTCCCACTGCTGACTGGCTCACTCTCTCTCCTCCCCCATCCTGAGTGGACACGCCTCCCACTGCTGATTGGCTCACTCTCTCTCCTTCCTCATCATGAGTGGACACGCCGCCCACTGCTGACTGGCTCACTCTCTCTCCTCCCCCATCCTGAGTGGACACGCCGCCCACTGCTGACTGGCTCACTCTCTCTCCTCCCCCATCCTGAGTGGACACGCCGCCCACTGCTGACTGGCTCACTCTCTCTCCTCCCTCATCCTGAGTGGACACGCCTCCCACTGCTGATTGGCTCACTCTCTCTCCTCCCCCATCATGAGTGGGCACGCCCCCTAATGCTGATTGACTCACTCTCTCTCCTCCCCCATCATGAGTGGACACGCCCCCTAATGCTGATTGACTCACTCTCTCTCCTCCCCCATAATGAGTGGACACGCCTCCCACTGCTGACTGGCTCACTCTCTCTCCTTCCTCATCATGAGTGGACACGCCTCCCACTGCTGACTGGCTCACTCTCTCTCCTCCCCCATCCTGAGTGGACACGCCTCCCACTGCTGACTGGCTCACTCTCTCTCCTCCCTCATCATGAGTGGACACGCCTCCCACTGCTGATTGGCTCACTCTCTCTCCTCCCCCATCATGAGTGGGCACGCCCCCTACTGCTGATTGGCTCACTCTCTCTCCTCCCCCATCATGAGTGGGCACGCCCCCTACTGCTGATTGGCTCACTCTCTCTCCTCCCCCATCATGAGTGGGCACGCCCCCTACTGCTGATTGGCTCACTCTCTCTCCTCCCCCATCATGAGTGGACACGCCCCATACTGCTGATTGGCTCATTCTCTCCCCTCCCCCATCATGAGTGGACACGCCCCGGATTTGTGAACAAATTCTTGAGTGTGAAATATTCATTGAACATTGAGTGAATGATTTTCTCACAATTCAGTTTGATGTTTTCTTTTTACGTTTTTTAAAGTTCAAAGAGATAATTCGCCCAAAAATGAAAATTCTGTCATCATTTGGTCACCCATTTTCAAAGAATTAATCATGAATTGAGTTTTTCATTTTTCAAAATGCTTTTCCTGTTTAAGCATAAACTAAATGTAATGAGGTTTGTGCTTAAATCCAGGACAAACTATTTTTCAGCATAGACTATATACTCTCTGACACCTCATGTCGTTCCAAAACTTTCTTTCAAAGAACATCATGCAGGTTTGGAATGACATGAGGTTGAGAAAACAAAATGTTCATTTTGAGCTAACTATTCAAATTTTTAACAATCCATAGTAATATCTAACCTCAGCTGCTCTTTTCACTAATCAGACATTTTGAGAATCTAAAAAAAGCATCTAAATAGCAAGAATTACAGAGCATTAATGAGAAACAGAGAGAGAAAGAACGAGCTAAAGGAACACACAAGAGACTGTCTTCAGCATTCAGACAGCCAATTGACCTTTCACAACATTGGGTCTGGCCACAGCACAAGCTTTCACACCACAGACAGGGTGGAAGAGCTGCCATCACAACAAGTGACTGGATGAGAAGGGCTGTGTCCTGAACGAATACAAGCAGGGCTGGACAGATGGTGCCCTCTCAGCTAGAGGAACCCCGTGGCCCGAGCTCAGAGTGCCACTGGGCCTTGGCAGCCAGAGAAGGTTTTAAAGGGTCACAGGGGCATCTGGAGCGTGGCAGTGCTGGAGGGAGGGGACCTCAATCTATATCTCTCTGGCAGCACAGCAAAACTTCCTGTTTACCTTTAAACTCCTTTAAACTTCTCAGGTCCTGATAGAGGAGGAGACAGAGGGAGGTCGGGAGTTAGCCAAGGCTCTGGTTTCAATCTCGTCTGGGCTTTGGCTTTATTTATGTGTGTGTACGGGGTGAGG
Organism: Ancherythroculter nigrocauda; assembly: GCA_036281575.1. Taxonomy (NCBI): domain Eukaryota; kingdom Metazoa; phylum Chordata; class Actinopteri; order Cypriniformes; family Xenocyprididae; genus Ancherythroculter; species Ancherythroculter nigrocauda. Next base: position 1,189,273 of record VTFQ01000008.1, on the reverse strand, counting down.
GGAGGGTGTGGTCTGAGATGAGGTCATTCTGTGTGGATTACTTACAGATTGCACACAGTGATATGGTTTAAATATTCTCTTAATCAGTCTTACATTGTATTTTTTTTTACAATTAAATATCTAAGAATTCTTCAAAAAGATTCATTTCATATTTGAGTAGTAATACTGCATTGTACGGAAGCCCTGAACCGCATGGTGGGGGGAAAAAGAAAACTTATGGAGAGGTGGGGGAGGGGAAGAAAACTTATCTCGTTATTTCGACATAACTCATTATTTCGAGATGTTAAGTCATTATTTCGACATAACTTATTATTTCAACATAATAACTTATTTCGACATAACTCATTATTTTGAGATGTTAAGTCATTATTTCGACATAACTTATTATTTCAACATAATAACTTATTTCGACATAACTCATTATTTTGAGATATTGTCGTTATTTCGGCATAACTCGTTATTTCAACATAACTTGTTATTTCGAGATAAGTCGTTATTTAGACATAACTCATTATTTCAACATAATAAATCGTTATTTCATCATAACAACTCGCTATTTCAATATTGTCGTTATTTCAACATAACTTGTTATTTCGAGATAAGTCGTTATTTAGACATAACTCGTTATTTCAACATAATAACTCGTTATTTCAACATAATAACTTGTTATTTCGAGATATTGTCATTATATTTTGATATAACACGTTATTTCAACATAATAACTCGTTATTTCGATATTGTCATTATTTCAACATAACTCATTTCAACATAACTAATTATTTAGAGATATCAAGTCGTTATTTAGACATAATTCGTTAATTCAACATAATAACTCGTTATTTTGAGATATTAAGTTATTATTTCAACATAATAACTCATTATTTTGAGATAGTCATTATATTTTGACATAACCTGTTATTTCAACATAACTCGGTATTTTGAGATATTAAGTCGTTATTTCGACATAACTTATTACAACATAATAACTCGTTATTTCAATATTGTCGTTATTTCAACATAACTCATTATTTCAACATAACTCGTTATTTCGAGATATCAAGTCATTATTTAGACATAACTCGTTATTTCAACATAATAACTCGTTATTTCGAGATATTAAGTCATTATTTCAACATATTAACTCATTATTTTGCGATATTGTCATTATATTTTGATATAACTAGTTATTTCAACATAATTCAGTATTTTGAGATATTAAGTCGTTATTTCGACAACTTATTTCAACATAATAACTCGTTATTTCGAGATAAGTCGTTATTTCGACATAATATCTCGTTATTTCAACATAATAACTCGTTATTTCGAGATATTAAGTAATTATTTCAACATAATAACTCGTTATTTTGCGATATTGTCATTATATTTTGATATAACTAGTTATTTCAACATAATTCAGTATTTTGAGATATTAAGTCGTTATTTCGACAACTTATTTCAACATAATAACTCATTATTTTGAGATAAGTCGTTATTTCGACATATCTCGTTATTTCAACATAATAACTCGTTATTTCGAGATATTAAGTCATTATTTCAACATAACTCGTTATTTTGCGATATTGTCATTATATTTTGATATAACTAGTTATTTCAACATAATTCAGTATTTTGAGATATTAAGTCATTATTTCGACAACTTATTTCAACATAATAACTCGTTATTTCGAGATATTAAGTCGTTATTTCGACATAATATCTCGTTATTTCAAACATAACTTGTTATTTCGACATAAGTCGTTATTTCAACATAATATCTCGATATTTCAACATACCTCGTTATTATATATCAAGTATAATAAAAGAGGCACAAAATTCACAATCTTCAGTGGGACGGCAGTAGCGAGTCGGCTCGCCATCCTGGCTTTTACCGTGATTGCCGCGGGTTCGAATCCACCTTTTGCCAACCTCACTCTTCTCTATTTTCCCATCACATATCTCATCAGAAAGGCATTTATTTTCAATAAAAATGAAAATACTGTTTGAAAAGCTGTAGATGCTATTTACACTAAGTGAAAATAGCGATACATTCTATTATAGCAGCATTTTCTCTTTTGATATTAGCCACTAGAGGGCAGAATAAGACAGGGAATCAATTAAAGTAGTTACGGTGACTTAGTGTTACAAGTTAGTGCTCCAAAGTCCCAGAGATTTATCATGGGAATATGCATTCATTCCAGGCTAACCTTTATTGAGGTTAAATTTATGTAGCCCATACCATTCAAATGTTTGGGCTTAGTCATTTTTTTTTCTTTGTTTCTTTTTTTTTTTTTTTTTTTTTTTTTGAAAGCATGGAATAATACATACTGCATAAAATTTTTATAATAATGCATCTTCTACGCTGCATAGACACAAATGTGAAACAGTGATGTGTCACATATATCTTCTGTTTTGACGTGGTTTCATTGTGTTTTAGTTCTGTTTCCCCGTGTGTTTGATTCATGATTCTGTTCACCTGTTATTCAGTTAATTATCTCATTAATTCTGTGTATTATACTCTCTGTTTTGTTCAGTTCAGTTGTGCATTCCGTCTAAGTTAAGTGGTTGTGTTATGTTTCTCTCCAGCGACTTCCTTAGTGGATTTAAACACAGTAAGCCTGTTTTGATTTTCCATTCGTTAGTCGTGAGCTTTGATTGTGACCGCCTGTGACATGGTGGCAGAGTAAAAATGGTAATTATAATACAATATCTTTATAAGAATTCAACGCCATGGTCCGGCACAGATACAGAACATTATCAAGTAATAATGCCATGTAAACATATATTGGTAACACTTTACATTAAGGTTCCCTTTGTAAAGGGTTTATAAAGGTGTTAGGTAATGAGTATAAGTCATTTACAAATGCATTATAAATCATTATATGCAGTTATAACTGCATGAATAAAAAGGCGACTTTAATGCAATACCTGCCAAATAGTGAGCCATTTTTAACTCACATGTTATAAATGCTTAATAAATGTATTTATTAACATATTTAACTCAAACCAGATTTCTGGTTTATTTTATGATGCAGCAAAAATTGACTATCATAATTAGACTGAAGGTTGTTGTATTTGTGCTTTTCTTATTAATATCTCATGACTGCCACTTGTCTTACTATGTTGCTTACCAGAAGTTTTTGTCTTACCCATGATACTCTCCAAAAGGTCATGATGTCTCTCCACAGCAGTGTATAAAAACAAATTATTGTTTTTTAAAGACAAAATTCCAACTTTATTTTGAAAATAAAACAAAGATAATAACCATAACTTGATTAGATATTAAAGTCTGCGTGAACCGGAAGTTGCAAACGACTCTTCTCCAGTGTTGTGACGTATTTCCAAGTGAAACAGAATATTGAATAGAGGGCAGAGTTTTACTTTAGTGCTCCTCCTTTCCATCTCTCGCACTCCTCCTCTCCATATCTCACTCATAGCAGACGAACGGTTGCAGAAGAGTGGTTTACACGTTTTCAACCCAAGCCGTCAAACTGACGTTATCAGAGAAGGAACGCCATTCCAGACCAGAAGTAACTTTTCAGATTTCGATTAAAGATTACTGCGGCAAACAAGTTTTTTTCTGTGTTTTAACTTGCACGGATTCATTGTTCACCACAAGACCAGTAATATGACCAGTAATATATTAATGTAAAGTGAAAACCTGTGAACCATTTATTAATGAGTTATGAACATTAACAACCTATGAAAGGAACCTTATGTAAAGTGAAAACCTGTGAACCATTTATTAATGAGTTATGAACATTAACAACCTATGAAAAGGAACCTTAATGTAAAGTGGAAACCTGTGAACCATTTATTAATGAGTTATGAACATTAACAACCTATGAAAAGGAACCTTAATGTAAGTGGAAACCTGTGAACCATTTATTAATGAGTTATGAACATTAACAACCTATGAAAAGGAACCTTAATGTAGAGTGAAAACCTGTGAACCATTTATTAATGTAAAGTGGAAACCTGTTAACCATTTATTAATGAGTTATGAACATTAACAACCTATGAAAAGGAACATTAATATAAAGTGGAAACCTGTTAACCATTTATTAATGAGTTATGAACATTAACAACCTATGAAAAGGAACCTTAATGTAAAGTGAAACCTGTGAACCATTTATTAATGAGTTACGAATATAAAACCTGTGAAAGTGAACCTTATGAGTTGTGCATCGTGTTTATTAAAGCAGACGCAGATCTCTTTGTTTTTTTCCTGGTGACATATTTTATTGTTGAAATATTAATAAGCAATTAATAATTATTCTTGATATCATGATAAAGGATACTGTAACTTTGTGGGAGTGCCAGAGCGGTTATTTATTTAATATAAAAAGCTAACACCGCGAATAAACATATATATACAAACTAACACAGCGATTATAATATAAACACTTGAAAAACATAGTCTGCAATGTCACTTCAGTTAGCTTACCCATCAAATCAGTAACTTTAAACACAAATTTACTTTAGAGCATGCCCGGTAACTGCATGACTTCTTCTCATGATAGTGGCAAGGCTTTATTGGATGCTCACTAGCGCCAACTCCTGTCACACGCCAGAACACGCATGCTTAGTGATGTAACCCTGAAAGAGTATATAAGTATACAGAGTATAAGTATATAAAGATATATATAAGAGTATAGTTAGTATGCCTAATATTTTTGTCATGTCTAGTTTTCTATAACTTTCTTCATAATAAAAAAAAATGCTTCATCTGAATCCTGCTCCCTGACTGCTCTTTACACCAATGTGACAATATGTATATGGCAATGCATTCTTCTTCTATTTATAATAATAATAATAATAATTATTATTATTATTATTATTATTATTATTACGCAGTAGTAGTAGGCTATATACTTTATTATTCTCTTTCGGGTTCTCATCACTATGCGTGTTGATTCTGGCGTGTGACAGGAGTTGGCGCTAGTGAGCATTCAATAAAGCCTTGCCACTTTGAGAAGAAGTTACACAGTACTGTTCCACATGCGTTGAAGTGAATTTGTGTTTACTGATTTGATGGTAAGCTAACTGAGGTGAAATCGCAGACTTTGTTTTCTAGTGTTTATATTATATTAGTAATCGCTGTAGTTGTTTGTAGTTATCTTAAACAAATAACCGCTCCGGCGCACCCGCGCAGTGTACTGTACGGATGACCAAAGCCAAATAACGTACTCAAGTTACAGTGGCCTTTGTCATATCAGAAATCTCTATTAAATGCTTATTAATATGCTGCTAATGTTCTGTAATGGTGCATTAGGTCATGATTTAATGATTTACACAACTGTTAATTAAAAAATACATATTAGGTGCCTTATTCAGCTTGTATCAAATATGTTTGGCTTATAGGTGTGATGTTTATACTCTTTTCTGAATACTTGATTGTTTCTCTGAATGTTTTAATTTAAGTTTACCTGCATAAGCCACTTTCATGAGAGTCATGCTCTGTAACTTTGTGCTGTAAAAGATTTTTTTATTTTTTTCAAGTTTCAAGTTTTTTTACTGAGACATTCATCAAAATAAATAGTTTCATCTGAAAAAGATTATCTTCTGTGTACATTAATAATTAATAAATCATGATTACGTGTGTTCACACTACATTAAGGTTCACTTTAATAGGTATTAATGTTTATAACTCATTAAATGAGTTCCATTTTACATTAATGTTCCTTTTCATAGGTTGTTAATGTTCATAACTCATTAATAAATGGTTCACAGGTTTCCACTTTACATTAAGGTTCCTTTTCATAGGTTGTTAATGTTCATAACTCATTAATAAATGGTTCACAGGGTTTTCACTTTACATTAAGGTTCCTTTTCATAGTTGTTTAATGTTCATAACTCATTATAAATGGTTCACAGGTTTCCACTTTACATTAAGGTTCCTTTTCATAGGTTGTTAATGTTCATAACTCATTAATAAATGGTTCACAGGTTTCCACTTTACATTAAGGTTCCTTTTCATAGGTTGTTAATGTTCATAACTCATTAATAAATGGTTCACAGGTTTCCACTTTACATTAATGTTCCTTTTCATAGGTTGTTAAGTTCATAACTCATTAATAAATGGTTCACAGGTTTCCACTTTACATTAATGTTCTTTTCATAGGTTTGTTAATGTTCATAACTCATTAATAAATGGTTCACAGGTTTCCACTTTACATTAAGGTTCCTTTTCATAGGTTGTTAATGTTCATAACTCATTAATAAATGGTTAACAGGTTTTCACTTTACATTAAGGTTCCTTTTCATAGGTTGTTAATGTTCATAACTCATTAATAAATGGTTACAGGTTTTCACTTTACATTAATGTTCCTTTTCATAGGTTGTTAATGTTCATAACTCATTAATAAATGGTTCACAGGTTTCCACTTTACATTAAGTTCCTTTTCATAGGTTGTTAATGTTCATAACTCATTAATAATGGTTCACAGGTTTCCACTTTACATTAATGTTCCTTTTCATAGGTTGTTAATGTTCATAACTCATTAATAATGGTTCACAGGTTTCACTTTACATTAATGTTCTTTTCATAGGTTGTTAATGTTCATAACTCATTAATAAATGGTTCACAGGTTTTCACTTTACATTAATGTTCCTTTTCATAGGTTGTTAATGTTCATAACTCATTAATAAATGGTTCACAGGTTTCCACTTTACATTAAGTTCCTTTTCATAGGTTGTTAATGTTCATAACTCATTAATAATGGTTCACAGGTTTCACTTTACATTAATGTTCCTTTTCATAGGTTGTTAATGTTCATAACTCATTAATAAATGGTTCACAGGTTTTCACTTTACATTAAGGTTCCTTTTCATAGGTTGTTAATGTTCATAACTCATTAATAAATGGTTCACAGGTTTCCACTTTACATTAATAAATGGTTCACAGGTTTCCACTTTACATTAAGTTCCTTTTCATAGGTTGTTAATGTTCATAACTCATTAATAAATGGTTCACAGGTTTTCACTTTACATTAAGGTTCCTTTTCATAGGTTGTTAATGTTCATAACTCATTAATAATGGTTCACAGGTTTTCACTTTACATTAAGGTTCCTTTTCATAGGTTGTTAATGTTCATAACTCATTAATAAATGGTTACAGGTTTCCACTTTACATTAATGTTCCTTTTCATAGGTTGTTAATGTTCATAACTCATTAATAAATGGTTAACAGGTTTTCACTTTACATTAATGTTCCTTTTCATAGGTTGTTAATGTTCATAACTCATTAATAAATGGTTAACAGGTTTCCACTTTACATTAATGTTCCTTTTCATAGGTTGTTAATGTTCATAACTCATTAATAAATGGTTTCCACTTTACATTAATGTTCCTTTTCATAGGTTGTTAATGTTCATAACTCATTAATAAATGGTTAACAGGTTTTCACTTTACATTAATGTTCCTTTTCATAGGTTGTTAATGTTCATAACTCATTAATAAATGGTTAACAGGTTTCCACTTTACATTAATGTTCCTTTTCATAGGTTGTTAATGTTCATAACTCATTAATAAATGGTTCACAGGTTTTCACTTTACATTAAGGTTCCTTTTCATAGGTTGTTAATGTTCATAACTCATTAATAAATGGTTCGCAGGTTTCACTTTACATTAATAAATGGTTCACAGGTTTCCACTTTACATTAAGGTTCCTTTTCATAGTTGTTAATGTTCATAACTCATTAATAAATGGTTCACAGGTTTCCACTTTACATTAATGTTCCTTTTCATAGGTTGTTAATGTTCATACTCATTAATAAATGGTTAACAGGTTTCCACTTTACATTAATGTTCCTTTTCATAGGTTGTTAATGTTCATAACTCATTAATAAATGGTTCACAGGTTTCCACTTTACATTAATGTTCCTTTTCATAGGTTGTTAATGTTCATAACTCATTAATAAATGGTTACAGGTTTTCACTTTACATTAATGTTCCTTTTCATAGGTTGTTAATGTTCATAACTCATTAATAAATGGTTAACAGTTTCCACTTTACATTAATGTTCCTTTTCATAGGTTGTTAATGTTCATAACTCATTAATAAATGGTTAACAGGTTTTCACTTTACATTAATGTTCCTTTTCATAGGTTGTTAATGTTCATAACTCATTAATAATGGTTAACAGGTTTCCACTTTACATTAAGGTTCCTTTTCATAGGTTGTTAATGTTCATAACTCATTAATAAATGGTTCACAGGTTTCCACTTTACATTATGTTCCTTTTCATAGGTTGTTAATGTTCATAACTCATTAATAAATGGTTCACAGGTTTCCACTTTACATTAATGTTCCTTTTCATAGGTTGTTAATGTTCATAACTCATTAATAAATGGTTCACAGGTTTCCACTTTACATTAAGTTCCTTTTCATAGGTTGTTAATGTTCATAACTCATTAATAAATGTTCACAGGTTTTCACTTTACATTAAGGTTCCTTTTCATAGGTTGTTAATGTTCATAACTCATTAATAAATGGTTCGCAGGTTTCACTTTACATTAATGGTTCACAGTTTCCACTTACATTAAGGTTCCTTTTCATAGGTTGTTAATGTTCATAACTCATTAATAAATGGTTCACAGGTTTCCACTTTACATTAATGTTCCATTTCATAGGTTGTTAATGTTCATAACTCATTAATAAATGGTTACAGGTTTCCACTTTACATTAATGTTCCTTTTCATAGGTTGTTAATGTTCATAACTCATTAATAATGGTTCACAGGTTTTCACTCTACATTAATGTTCCTTTTCATAGGTTGTTAATGTTCATAACTCATTAATAAATGGTTAACAGGTTTCCACTTTACATTAATGTTCCTTTTCATAGGTTGTTAATGTTCATAACTCATTAATAAATGGTTCACAGGTTTCCACTTTACATTAATGTTCCTTTTCATAGGTTGTTAATGTTCATAACTCATTAATAAATGGTTCACAGGTTTTCACTCTACATTAATGTTCCTTTCATAGGTTGTTAATGTTCATAACTCATTAATAAATGGTTAACAGGTTTTCACTTTACATTAAGGTTCCTTTTCATAGGTTGTTAATGTTCATAACTCATTAATAAATGGTTAACAGGTTTTCACTCTACATTAATGTTCCTTTTCATAGGTTGTTAATGTTCATAACTCATTAATAATGGTTAACAGGTTTCCACTTTACATTAATGTTCCTTTTCATAGGTTGTTATGTTCATAACTCATTAATAAATGGTTAACAGGTTTCACTTTACATTAAGGTTCCTTTTCATAGGTTTTCATGTTCATAACTCATTAATAATGGTTCACAGGTTTTCACTTTACATTAATGTTCCTTTTCATAGGTTGTTAATGTTCATAACTCATTAATAAATGGTTCACAGGTTTTCACTTTACATTAATGTTCCTTTTCATAGGTTGTTAATGTTCATAACTCATTAATAAATGGTTAACAGGTTTCCACTTTACATTAAGGTTCCTTTTCATAGGTTGTTAATGTCATAACTCATTAATAAATGGTTCACAGGTTTCCACTTTACATTAAGGTTCCTTTTCATAGGTTGTTAATGTTCATAACTCATTAATAAATGGTTCACAGGTTTTCACTTTACATTAAGGTTCCTTTTCATAGGTTGTTAATGTTCATAACTCATTAATAAATGGTTCGCAGTTTTCACTTTACATTAATAATGGTTCACAGTTTTCACTTTACATTAAGGTTCCTTTTCATAGGTTGTTAATGTTCATATCATTAATAAATGTTCGCAGGTTTCACTTTACATTAATAAATGGTTCACAGGTTTCCACTTTACATTAAGGTTCCTTTTCATAGGTTGTTAATGTTCATAACTCATTAATAATGGTTCACAGGTTTCCACTTTACATTAATGTTCCTTTTCATAGGTTGTTAATGTTCATAACTCATTAATAAATGGTTAAGGTTTCCACTTTACATTAATGTTCCTTTTCATAGGTTGTTAATGTTCATAACTCATTAATAATGGTTCACAGGTTTTCACCTACATTAATGTTCCTTTTCATAGGTTGTTAATGTTCATAACTCATTAATAAATGGTTAACAGGTTTCCACTTTACATTAATGTTCCTTTTCATAGGTTGTTAATGTTCATAACTCATTAATAAATGGTTCACAGGTTTCCACTTTACATTAATGTTCCTTTTCATAGGTTGTTAATGTTCATAACTCATTAATAAATGGTTACAGGTTTCACTTTACATTAATGTTCCTTTTCATAGGTTGTTAATGTTCATAACTCATTAATAAATGGTTAACAGGTTTTCCACTTTACATTAAGGTTCCTTTTCATAGGTTGTTAATGTTCATAACTCATTAATAAATGGTTCACAGGTTTCCACTTTACATTAGGTTCCTTTTCATAGGTTGTTAATGTTCATAACTCATTAATAAATGGTTCACAGGTTTCACTTTACATTAAGGTTCCTTTTCATAGGTTGTTAATGTTCATAACTCATTAATAAATGGTTACAGGTTTCCACTTTACATTAATGTCCTTTTCATAGGTTGTTAATGTTCATAACTCATTAATAAATGGTTAACAGGTTTCCACTTTACATTAAGGTTCCTTTTCATAGGTTGTTAATGTTCATAACTCATTAATAAATGGTTCAGGTTTTCACTTTACATTAATGTTCCTTTTCATAGGTTGTTAATGTTCATAACTCATTAATAAATGGTTAACAGGTTTCCACTTTACATTAAGGTTCCTTTTCATAGGTTGTTAATGTTCATAACTCATTAATAAATGGTTCACAGGTTTCCACTTTACATTAAGGTTCCTTTTCATAGGTTGTTAATGTTCATAACTCATTAATAAATGGTTCACAGGTTTTCCTTTACATTAAGTTCCTTTTCATAGGTTGTTAATGTTCATAACTCATTAATAAATGGTTACAGGTTTCCACTTTACATTAAGGTTCCTTTTCATAGGTTGTTAATGTTCATAACTCATTAATAAAGGTTCCTTTTCATAGGTTGTTAATGTTCATAACTCATTAATAAATGGTTCGCAGGTTTTCACTTTACATTAAGGTTCCTTTTCATAGGTTGTTAATGTTCATAACTCATTAATAAATGGTTCACAGGTTTCCACTTTACATTAAGGTTCCTTTTCATAGGTTGTTAATGTTCATAACTCATTAATAAATGGTTCGCAGGTTTTCACTTTACATTATAATGGTTCACAGGTTTCCACTTTACATTAAGGTTCCTTTTCATAGGTTGTTAAGTTCATAACTCATTAATAAATGGTTACAGGTTTCCACTTTACATTAAGGTTCCTTTTCATAGTTGTTAATGTTCATAACTCATTAATAATGGTTCACAGGTTTCCACTTTACATTAAGGTTCCTTTTCATAGGTTGTTAATGTTCATAACTCATTAATAAATGGTTCACAGGTTTCCACTTTACATTAAGGTTCCTTTTCATAGGTTGTTAATGTTCATAACTCATTAATAAATGGTTCACAGGTTTTCACTTTACATTAAGGTTCCTTTTCATAGGTTGTTAATGTTCATAACTCATTAATAAATGGTTCGCAGGTTTTCACTTTACATTAATAAATGGTTCACAGGTTTTCACTCTACATTAAGGTTCCTTTTCATAGGTTGTTAATGTTCATAACTCATTAATAAATGGTTAACAGGTTTCCACTTTACATTAATGTTCCTTTTCATAGGTTGTTAATGTTCATAACTCATTAATGAATGGTTCACAGGTTTTCACTCTACATTAATGTTCCTTTTCATAGGTTGTTAATGTTCATAACTCATTAATAAATGGTTAACAGGTTTCCACTTTACATTAATGTTCCTTTTCATAGGTTGTTAATGTTCATAACTCATTAATAAATGGTTCACAGGTTTCCACTTTACATTAATGTTCCTTTTCATAGGTTGTTAATGTTCATAACTCATTAATAAATGGTTAACAGGTTTTCACTTTACATTAATGTTCCTTTTCATAGGTTGTTAATGTTCATAACTCATTAATAAATGGTTCACAGGTTTCCACTTTACATTAAGGTTCCTTTTCATAGGTTGTTAATGTTCATAACTCATTAATAAATGGTTCACAGGTTTCCACTTTACATTAAGGTTCCTTTTCATAGGTTGTTAATGTTCATAACTCATTAATAAATGGTTCACAGGTTTTCACTTTACATTAATGTTCCTTTTCATAGGTTGTTAATGTTCATAACTCATTAATAAATGGTTCACAGGTTTTCACTTTACATTAAGGTTCCTTTTCATAGGTTGTTAATGTTCATAACTCATTAATAAATGGTTAACAGGTTTCCACTTTACATTAATGTTCCTTTTCATAGGTTGTTAATGTTCATAACTCATTAATAAATGGTTAACAGGTTTCCACTTTACATTAAGGTTCCTTTTCATAGGTTGTTAATGTTCATAACTCATTAATAAATGGTTAACAGGTTTTCACTTTACATTAATGTTCCTTTTCATAGGTTGTTAATGTTCATAACTCATTAATAAATGGTTAACAGGTTTCCACTTTACATTAAGGTTCCTTTTCATAGGTTGTTAATGTTCATAACTCATTAATAAATGGTTCACAGGTTTCCACTTTACATTAAGGTTCCTTTTCATAGGTTGTTAATGTTCATAACTCATTAATAAATTTTTCACAGGTTTCCACTTTACATTAAGGTTCCTTTTCATAGGTTGTTAATGTTCATAACTCATTAATAAATGGTTCGCAGGTTTTCACTTTACATTAATAAATGGTTCACAGGTTTCCACTTTACATTAAGGTTCCTTTTCATAGGTTGTTAATGTTCATAACTCATTAATAAATGGTTAACAGGTTTCCACTTTACATTAAGGTTCCTTTTCATAGGTTGTTAATGTTCATAACTCATTAATAAATGGTTCACAGGTTTCCACTTTACATTAAGGTTCCTTTTCATAGGTTGTTAATGTTCATAACTCATTAATAAATGGTTCACAGGTTTTCACTTTACATTAATGTTCCTTTTCATAGGTTGTTAATGTTCATAACTCATTAATAAATGGTTAACAGGTTTCCACTTTACATTAAGGTTCCTTTTCATAGGTTGTTAATGTTCATAACTCATTAATAAATGGTTCACAGGTTTCCACTTTACATTAAGGTTCCTTTTCATAGGTTGTTAATGTTCATAACTCATTAATAAATGGTTAACAGGTTTCCACTTTACATTAATGTTCCTTTTCATAGGTTGTTAATGTTCATAACTCATTAATAAATGGTTCACAGGTTTCCACTTTACATTAAGGTTCCTTTTCATAGGTTGTTAATGTTCATAACTCATTAATAAATTTTTCACAGGTTTCCACTTTACATTAAGGTTCCTTTTCATAGGTTGTTAATGTTCATAACTCATTAATAAATGGTTCGCAGGTTTTCACTTTACATTAATAAATGGTTCACAGGTTTCCACTTTACATTAAGGTTCCTTTTCATAGGTTGTTAATGTTCATAACTCATTAATAAATGGTTAACAGGTTTCCACTTTACATTAAGGTTCCTTTTCATAGGTTGTTAATGTTCATAACTCATTAATAAATGGTTCACAGGTTTCCACTTTACATTAAGGTTCCTTTTCATAGGTTGTTAATGTTCATAACTCATTAATAAATGGTTCACAGGTTTCCACTTTACATTAAGGTTCCTTTTCATAGGTTGTTAATGTTCATAACTCATTAATAAATGGTTCACAGGTTTTCACTTTACATTAAGGTTCCTTTTCATAGGTTGTTAATGTTCATAACTCATTAATAAATGGTTCGCAGGTTTTCACTTTACATTAATAAATGGTTCACAGGTTTCCACTTTACATTAAGGTTCCTTTTCATAGGTTGTTAATGTTCATAACTCATTAATAAATGGTTAACAGGTTTCCACTTTACATTAATGTTCCTTTTCATAGGTTGTTAATGTTCATAACTCATTAATGAATGGTTCACAGGTTTTCACTCTACATTAATGTTCCTTTTCATAGGTTGTTAATGTTCATAACTCATTAATAAATGGTTAACAGGTTTCCACTTTACATTAATGTTCCTTTTCATAGGTTGTTAATGTTCATAACTCATTAATAAATGGTTCACAGGTTTCCACTTTACATTAATGTTCCTTTTCATAGGTTGTTAATGTTCATAACTCATTAATAAATGGTTCACAGGTTTTCACTCTACATTAATGTTCCTTTTCATAGGTTGTTAATGTTCATAACTCATTAATAAATGGTTCACAGGTTTCCACTTTACATTAAGGTTCCTTTTCATAGGTTGTTAATGTTCATAACTCATTAATAAATGGTTCACAGGTTTCCACTTTACATTAAGGTTCCTTTTCATAGGTTGTTAATGTTCATAACTCATTAATAAATGGTTCACAGGTTTCCACTTTACATTAAGGTTCCTTTTCATAGGTTGTTAATGTTCATAACTCATTAATAAATGGTTCACAGGTTTCCACTTTACATTAAGGTTCCTTTTCATAGGTTGTTAATGTTCATAACTCATTAATAAATGGTTAACAGGTTTCCACTTTACATTAATGTTCCTTTTCATAGGTTGTTAATGTTCATAACTCATTAATAAATGGTTAACAGGTTTTCACTTTACATTAAGGTTCCTTTTCATAGGTTGTTAATGTTCATAACTCATTAATAAATGGTTCACAGGTTTTCACTCTACATTAATGTTCCTTTTCATAGGTTGTTAATGTTCATAACTCATTAATTAATGGTTAACAGGTTTCCACTTTACATTAATGTTCCTTTTCATAGGTTGTTAATGTTCATAACTCATTAATAAATGGTTAACAGGTTTTCACTCTACATTAATGTTCCTTTTCATAGGTTGTTAATGTTCATAACTCATTAATTAATGGTTAACAGGTTTCCACTTTACATTAATGTTCCTTTTCATAGGTTGTTAATGTTCATAACTCATTAATAAATGGTTAACAGGTTTCCACTTTACATTAAGGTTCCTTTTCATAGGTTGTTAATGTTCATAACTCATTAATAAATGGTTCACAGGTTTCCACTTTACATTAATGTTCCTTTTCATAGGTTGTTAATGTTCATAACTCATTAATAAATGGTTCACAGGTTTCCACTTTACATTAATGTTCCTTTTCATAGGTTGTTAATGTTCATAACTCATTAATAAATGGTTCACAGGTTTTCACTCTACATTAATGTTCCTTTTCATAGGTTGTTAATGTTCATAACTCATTAATTAATGGTTAACAGGTTTCCACTTTACATTAATGTTCCTTTTCATAGGTTGTTAATGTTCATAACTCATTAATAAATGGTTAACAGGTTTCCACTTTACATTAAGGTTCCTTTTCATAGGTTGTTAATGTTCATAACTCATTAATAAATGGTTCACAGGTTTCCACTTTACATTAAGGTTCCTTTTCATAGGTTGTTAATGTTCATAACTCATTAATAAATGGTTCACAGGTTTCCACTTTACATTAAGGTTCCTTTTCATAGGTTGTTAATGTTCATAACTCATTAATAAATGGTTCACAGGTTTTCACTTTACATTAATAAATGGTTCACAGGTTTCCACTTTACATTAAGGTTCCTTTTCATAGGTTGTTAATGTTCATAACTCATTAATAAATGGTTCACAGGTTTCCACTTTACATTAATGTTCCTTTTCATAGGTTGTTAATGTTCATAACTCATTAATAAATGGTTAACAGGTTTTCACTTTACATTAAGGTTCCTTTTCATAGGTTGTTAATGTTCATAACTCATTAATAAATGGTTAACAGGTTTTCACTTTACATTAAGGTTCCTTTTCATAGGTTGTTAATGTTCATAACTCATTAATAAATGGTTCACAGGTTTCCACTTTACATTAAGGTTCCTTTTCATAGGTTGTTAATGTTCATAACTCATTAATAAATGGTTCACAGGTTTCCACTTTACATTAAGGTTCCTTTTCATAGGTTGTTAATGTTCATAACTCATTAATAAATGGTTCACAGGTTTTCACTTTACATTAATAAATGGTTCACAGGTTTCCACTTTACATTAAGGTTCCTTTTCATAGGTTGTTAATGTTCATAACTCATTAATAAATGGTTCACAGGTTTCCACTTTACATTAATGTTCCTTTTCATAGGTTGTTAATGTTCATAACTCATTAATAAATGGTTAACAGGTTTTCACTTTACATTAAGGTTCCTTTTCATAGGTTGTTAATGTTCATAACTCATTAATAAATGGTTCACAGGTTTTCACTTTACATTAAGGTTCCTTTTCATAGGTTGTTAATGTTCATAACTCATTAATAAATGGTTCACAGGTTTCCACTTTACATTAATGTTCCTTTTCATAGGTTGTTAATGTTCATAAGTCATTAATAAATGGTTCACAGGTTTCCACTTTACATTAAGGTTCCTTTTCATAGGTTGTTAATGTTCATAACTCATTAATAAATGGTTCACAGGTTTTCACTTTACATTAAGGTTCCTTTTCATAGGTTGTTAATGTTCATAACTCATTAATAAATGGTTCACAGGTTTCCACTTTACATTAATGTTCCTTTTCATAGGTTGTTAATGTTCATAACTCATTAATTAATGGTTAACAGGTTTCCACTTTACATTAATGTTCCTTTTCATAGGTTGTTAATGTTCATAACTCATTAATAAATGGTTAACAGGTTTTCACTTTACATTAATAAATGGTTCACAGGTTTCCACTTTACATTAAGGTTCCTTTTCATAGG
Source organism: Ancherythroculter nigrocauda (assembly GCA_036281575.1). Classification (NCBI taxonomy): domain Eukaryota; kingdom Metazoa; phylum Chordata; class Actinopteri; order Cypriniformes; family Xenocyprididae; genus Ancherythroculter; species Ancherythroculter nigrocauda. The sequence continues at coordinate 1,172,467 of VTFQ01000008.1, read as the reverse complement.
TTGTTAATGTTCATAACTCATTAATAAATGGTTCACAGGTTTCCACTTTACATTAAGGTTCCTTTTCATAGGTTGTTAATGTTCATAACTCATTAATAAATGGTTCACAGGTTTTCACTTTACATTAATAAATGGTTCACAGGTTTCCACTTTACATTAAGGTTCCTTTTCATAGGTTGTTAATGTTCATAACTCATTAATAAATGGTTAACAGGTTTCCACTTTACATTAAGGTTCCTTTTCATAGGTTGTTAATGTTCATAACTCATTAATAAATGGTTCACAGGTTTCCACTTTACATTAATGTTCCTTTTCATAGGTTGTTAAAGTTCATAACTCATTAATAAATGGTTCACAGGTTTTCACTTTACATTAAGGTTCCTTTTCATAGGTTGTTAATGTTCATAACTCATTAATAAATGGTTAACAGGTTTTCACTTTACATTAATAAATGGTTCACAGGTTTCCACTTTACATTAATGTTCCTTTTCATAGGTTGTTAATGTTCATAACTCATTAATTAATGGTTAACAGGTTTCCACTTTACATTAATGTTCCTTTTCATAGGTTGTTAATGTTCATAACTCATTAATAAATGGTTAACAGGTTTTCACTTTACATTAATAAATGGTTCACAGGTTTCCACTTTACATTAAGGTTCCTTTTCATAGGTTGTTAATGTTCATAACTCATTAATAAATGGTTCACAGGTTTCCACTTTACATTAAGGTTCCTTTTCATAGGTTGTTAATGTTCATAACTCATTAATAAATGGTTAACAGGTTTCCACTTTACATTAAGGTTCCTTTTCATAGGTTGTTAATGTTCATAACTCATTAATACATGGTTCACAGGTTTCCACTTTACATTAATGTTCCTTTTCATAGGTTGTTAATGTTCATAACTCATTAATAAATGGTTAACAGGTTTTCACTTTACATTAATGTTCCTTTTCATAGGTTGTTAATGTTCATAACTCATTAATAAATGGTTAACAGGTTTCCACTTTACATTAATGTTCCTTTTCATAGGTTGTTAATGTTCATAACTCATTAATAAATGGTTAACAGGTTTTCACTTTACATTAATGTTCCTTTTCATAGGTTGTTAATGTTCATAACTCATTAATAAATGGTTCACAGGTTTTCACTTTACATTAAGGTTCCTTTTCATAGGTTGTTAATGTTCATAACTCATTAATAAATGGTTCACAGGTTTCCACTTTACATTAATGTTCCTTTTCATAGGTTGTTAATGTTCATAACTCATTAATAAATGGTTAACAGGTTTCCACTTTACATTAATGTTCCTTTTCATAGGTTGTTAATGTTCATAACTCATTAATAAATGGTTCACAGGTTTCCACTTTACATTAATGTTCCTTTTCATAGGTTGTTAATGTTCATAACTCATTAATAAATGGTTAACAGGTTTTCACTTTACATTAATGTTCCTTTTCATAGGTTGTTAATGTTCATAACTCATTAATAAATGGTTCACAGGTTTCCACTTTACATTAATGTTCCTTTTCATAGGTTGTTAATGTTCATAACTCATTAATAAATGGTTAACAGGTTTTCACTTTACATTAATGTTCCTTTTCATAGGTTGTTAATGTTCATAACTCATTAATAAATGGTTCACAGGTTTCCACTTTACATTAAGGTTCCTTTTCATAGGTTGTTAAAGTTCATAACTCATTAATAAATGGTTCACAGGTTTCCACTTTACATTAAGGTTCCTTTTCATAGGTTGTTAATGTTCATAACTCATTAATAAATGGTTCACAGGTTTTCACTCTACATTAATGTTCCTTTTCATAGGTTGTTAATGTTCATAACTCATTAATAAATGGTTCACAGGTTTCCACTTTACATTAAGGTTCCTTTTCATAGGTTGTTAAAGTTCATAACTCATTAATAAATGGTTCACAGGTTTTCACTCTACATTAATGTTCCTTTTCATAGGTTGTTAATGTTCATAACTCATTAATAAATGGTTCACAGGTTTCCACTTTACATTAAGGTTCCTTTTCATAGGTTGTTAATGTTCATAACTCATTAATAAATGGTTCACAGGTTTTCACTCTACATTAATGTTCCTTTTCATAGGTTGTTAATGTTCATAACTCATTAATAAATGGTTCACAGGTTTCCACTTTACATTAAGGTTCCTTTTCATAGGTTGTTAAAGTTCATAACTCATTAATAAATGGTTCACAGGTTTCCACTTTACATTAAGGTCATATTACTGGTCTTGTGGTGAACAATGAATCCGTGCAAGTTAAAACACAAAAAAAACTTGTTTGCCGCAGTAATCTTTAATCAAAATCTGAAAAGTTGCTTCTGGTCTGGAATGGCGTTCCTTCTCTGATAACGTCAGTTTGACGGCTTGGGTTGAAAACGTGTAAACCACTCTTCTGCAACCGTTCGTCTGCTATGAGTGAGATATGGAGAGGAGGAGTGCGAGAGATGGAAAGGAGGAGCACTAAAGTAAAACTCTGCCCTCTATTCAATATTCTGTTTCACTTGGAAATACGTCACAACACTGGAGAAGAGTCGTTTGCAACTTCCGGTTCACGCAGACTTTAATATCTAATCAAGTTATGGTCATTATCTTTTGTTTTATTTTCAAAATAAAGTTGGAATTTTGTCTTTAAAAAACAATAATTTTGTTTTTATACACTGCTGTGGAGAGACATCATGACCTTTTTGGAGAGTATCATGGGTAAGACAAAAACTTCTGGTAAGCAACATAGTAAGACAAGTGGCAGTCATGAGATATTAATAAGAAAAGCACAAATACAACAACCTTCAGTCTAATTATGATAGTCAATTTTTGCTGCATCATAAAATAAACCAGAAATCTGGTTTTGAGTTAAATATGTTAATAAATACATTTATTAAGCATTTATAACTTGTGAGTTAAAAACGGCTCACTATTTGGCAGGTATTGCATTAAAGTCGCCTTTTTATTCATGCAGTTATAACTGCATTATTAATGATTTATAATGCATTTGTAAATGACTTATTACTCATTACCTAACACCTTTATAAACCCTTTACAAAGGGAACCTTAATGTAAAGTGTTACCCATATAATAATAAAAATCAATACCAATTAAAACAAAAGAGCAAATAAATTTTGTATTGCACTGCAGAAGCATCTAAGATTCATTGAATGTCTAATTTAGAGATCTCAGTGAAACCGCTGTCAACAAGTGATATTTTTCTCAGTATTACACATGCATCACTGTCATTACACTGCAGTCTGTTCTATTATAGAATTTAGTCTCACTGCTGTAATCATGGCGGTCTAAGCAGCTGAAGCCGCTGTGTGCTTTTACTGCACTCGTTTTAAATAAACAGTTTTCTGTCTGATGGCAATGGTGGGTGTTGTTTTAATGTGTCTTAATCAGTGCACCATTTTATGTATGGAACTGCTGTGGGAGGCACCGATAACCGTCTTAGATTCACTACTAATTCTGAATTCCATCAATGATGTTTAAAACTTAATTAACAGAAGATCAATTGTGTTTACACTGTAAAATGGTACAGGCAAATTTTAATTAGAATATCCATACATTATTAATTGCGTTAACAAGATCTGAAATTAGGAACAGACTACAGACTGTTTCAATTAAAAAACATCAGTCAGGGAACAGAGAGAGAGAGAGAGAGCAGAATCAAACTGAATTCATAATTAATTTGAAATGATTCACTGACCCAGTAAGATGGAAGCTTAAACATTACTGATTTTGATGAAAAGTTGTTTTGAATAAGAGTGACTCTGTGATTGACGCTTTGATGTAAGCGCATGAAACTGTGCAAAATCTGAATTATTGTTTATAACAAGCTGACTGTTTTTACACTTGCTTATTTCATAGATCTTTAAGTCGATAATTGGAAGTCGCTAATTTGCATGATAGTAATGAGGTCGCTGACAGTAACTCGCTGTTGTTACATAAACTCCATTTTGTCAAAATCCATTATATTAAACAGATACTCTGACAAATAAGAGCCCTCTATTACAGATATAATGCGTGAGAGCTTCAGCATGACTGACAAATTGTGCCGGCAATTTGCTGTCAGATTGAGTTTGTTTGTGTTCCTTTTCTGTAATTCTTGTCAACAATTGGAAAGGCAAAAAATAAGGTTTCTTCTCACCTCTCACTTACACTAGAGCTGTCAGCAAAATTTAAAGGATTAGTTCACTTCTGAATGAAAATCCTGATAATTTACTCACCCCCATGTCATCCAAGATGTTCATGTCTTTCTTTCTTCAGTCGAAAAGAAATGAAGGAAAACATTCCAGGATTTTTCTCCATATAGTGGACTTCACTGTTGAAGGTCCAAATGTCAGTTTCAGTGCAGCTTCAAAGAGCTCTACATGATCCCAGACGAGGAACAAGAGTCTAATCTAGAGAAACCATCGCTCATTTTATAAAAAAAGATAAAATATATATACTTTTTAACCACAAATGCTCGTCTTGCACTGCTCTGTGATGCTCCACACATGACATAATCATGCTGGAAAGGTCATGTGTGATGTAGGCAAACGTACCGATCCAGTGTTTACAAAGCGAACGTGCAAAGACTAAGTCAAACGACCTTTAAAAGGTCAAACAATGATGTTGGACGATGTTGGAGAAAGACATGAACATCTTGGATTCTGAAGTGAACGAATCCTTTAAAGGAGACAAAATGTTGCTCCTTTTCTTTGCTCATCCTTTTATTGCTATGTATAAAGACCCATTTACTGTAAAATATTATAAAAATGTGAATAAATGACAATTGCCCTCACACTTATAGTTCAAGCATCAGGCATAAACGCTTTGAAGAGTGTTATCAGTGTAATTGTTTTAATGCTATACATTGGAGACTAAACAAATGCAATTAATTTCACAGTAAAAGAGCAAAGAATGCACCAGCAGTGGAGATCTAGTCATGGTTTACAGTCAGTGGGTGGAGGGCTGTCCTCTGTTCTCTCAGATATGCAGATATCCTATATATTGAGTGAAATACACTATATATATTAGGGGTGTAAAACTTCACAGAAGCACCTCATTCAGGCGATTATTTTGGTGCGGATCGAAGAGTGATTGTCATGTTCACATATGCCTAAATGAACCAAACTAAGGGAGAAAATGTGTCATGTTCTGAAACACAGGTGTAAAAACATCCTCAGCCACACATCGCCTGAACAGGCCACACACACATATGAAACTAGCGCTGAGGTTTAGACAGATGTAACTCGCATAAAGTGCCACTCTTCACACACTACATCCACTTTATATTCCAGGCACACGACACTTAAGTAAAAAAGATGGTCACCCCAGGGAGGGCTCTTAATCGATCATGTGTCTGCCTGCTAGAAAGTGATTGACATGGCTGATGTAGTCCTCAGTGCGTCTCTCAGGACCTCAGTCACTGCTACACACTTAATTGGTTTCCGTACCGATGCAGTGGGTCAGAGATAATCGACCGGCCCTACAACCCTTATATGACCACATTCTCCCACAAGGGTCCGCTTATTGCATCGAGTCATCCAGCACATGTCGATGCTCTGATGATTAATTCCGATGTCTAATTATTAAGGTATCAGATCTGCCGCTTTTGTCACAGATGTGCTGAGATGTTTAATGGGACAGGCTACATGACCCAACTGAATGACGGGACCCACTGCTGTCATGTGACAGCCTTTGTCTTATCCAGTGTATATCTAAAACTGGCTGTCAAAGTGAACAAATGTAACATCAAAGCATGAACAAAATATATGCAACTTAAATTGGATACACAGGAGTAGTTGAAAATGTATGTTAAACTCAGCACATGTGATGAAAAAGGTCATTTCCTGAGATGCAAATCATGAGCTGATTGCGTGAACACGATACGCTTCTTTCTGAAACCCGACACAACCTATTTAATTAGATCACAGCCCTTGATGTGTGAGAAGCACACTAAGCTATATCACGATTTTGTTTTCCGTTTGATTAACAGATGCTTTGCCAAAGCAATGGTGCAAAACACAATGTTAGTCATCTTTTAGGTTCATTACTGTGGCCGGACAGGTTAAATAATGTGTTGGCTCAACAAAAAATACATAAATAAATAAACGCAACAGTTTGCATCATTCTTTTGGAGTTATGAGTGAATTTAGCTACACTGAACTAGCTACATTGAGTTAGAGGAACTTAGGAACTTAGGAACAGTATCCCTGGAACCAACTGGTCTAATCTTATCTATTTCAGCATAACTTATTTAACATGTATATTTAATGAACATGTAAGATTATCACTGGCATTAGTGCAGTCATTGCTTATAGAGTCAAAGTAGTGTTTACCTTCATGTATCTACTCTTCAGCACAATGGTAACCACAAATCATTAAACACTAAGAGGTCTTTCCCTTCACTGAAATTATATAAATTAACACTTAATTTCAACATTTATTTTCCTTATCCAGTCCTATGCAAAGCATGCTGGGAACTAGAAATCCACTGTCCAATTTTCGAAGTTATCAAGACAATTTCATTAAGTTACTACAACCATTTAAAAAAAAAAAAAAAAAAAAAGCCAATTAACGCAATAATTTGATTTTAAATTACAGACAATATTACGTTGACGTAATGCTCAACAATATTATGTCAACAAAACTCTACAAAATAATGTTTGCAACTTAAAAGGTTTAATTAAAGGGGTCCTTGATTATGATTTCATTTTTTTTTTTTACTTTAGTTAGTGTGTAATGTTGCTGTTTGATCATAAACAACATCTGCAAAGATACGACACTCAAAGTTCAATGCAAAGAGAGATATTTTCTTTTACAGAAATCACTTTTTAAGGACTACAATGAGCTTTTTCCCGGGTTGGTGACATCACTAACCCTAAAATTTACATAAACCCCGCCCCCAAAGAACACGCAACAAAGGGGGCGGGGCCATGTTGGGCTGCTTTAGAGAAGAGGAAGAGTTGTTGTAGTAGAGTGTTGTTGTCATGCCGTCATTTTACGCCGGACTGCTTCACAAACGAGGGTCAATTCAACACAAAAGATGAACATGACGGCACATGCTAGTGGATGAGTTGAATCAACTCCACAGCAACTACATCAATTTATCCACTAACCATTCAGAAACGTCTAAAAGTTGTAACTTCTTCCTGAGTCTCTCCATCAGTGTCGACTCCGGTTTGAACAATGTAAGGCTGAACACCGTTACTGACAATCCTCATTTTGGCTGCGTGAGATTCTCCAGCTTTGTTGTTGTTGAGCTGTTAAAGCTCCGCCCACTTCTGTTCGTTAAACACCTTTGTACTACCATTGGTCCGTGGCGATTACATAATAGGTAGATGTGCACAGAGGCTCCGCCTTCTTCCTCGACGAAAGTTGTGTTTGTTTTGTTATTGAAAGAAAAGCATGCAGCACTTAGCAGCTACTGGAAAAGCTACACTGTTTTAAAAGCAACTGAGCTTCAGTTAAGCTACCGAAGTTAAGTAGTTAACTAAACTTCCTTAAGTAAGTAGTGTAGCTACTTGTGGTTCGCTACTCCCCAACACTTCAACTCATGAACTTGTGAGCTTTCTTCCCCCAATGTGCTTGAAAATGATTTACTTTTGGTTAGTCTGAAAGATGTTAAACATTGCATGAAGGCATAAATAGAGATTATATATTAGTGAATAAAACTACATTGTGAATCGACTGGACTAGCAAGTTTTATGGCCCAACTTTCAGCTGGAGGGCTGTTCCTGAGAGTGTTGTCAAATCCAATAGCATGTCTGTATATCAGGGGAGATCGTTCAAGCAAAGACTCCGATCCATGACGCATTTTATTAACCTTCAAGATGGTGGACATTTTTTTGGATGTGTGGAGACTTGTCATATTTCCCCCGTGGCTCTGTAGTGCAATTTCCTGCTCTTCACATTTTTCATCCCGCACTCAATAATTTATTAAAGGGGGAACAGTTGTTTAAAGCTGAAGAGTACTGTCAGACACACTGACTAATTCATTCTTTAATCTTCAAGACAATTTCATTCATCAAAGTCTATGCCACACTTACTGTATAACACCCCTTGAATTAAACACGTCCGACTGCATTACCTACAGAGTAAACAACCCACTGGGCTCCGAAACTAATGAGCATTATGAAGAAAGTCTTGTCTGAAGACCGTACATGCAAGGTGCTTCCCCCAAGAGAGGCTGAGCACAAACAAGTGACCTTCCAAGTTTTCAGACCTGAAACCAAACCTCCTAATATGACGTTCATCCAATATTGTTTCTAGTAGAACCCAGTAATTAAGCCTCCATCATTGATTCCAGCTGAAACCTAATGCACCAAAGCTGCGCTTTAATGTGACCCGTGCAGGATCCGGTTTCCCCTGGATGTGCAGAGCAGCACTTCGCTGCCTTGTATACGGCCATTTAGAAATCAATCCCGACTGTGCTGCTAATTCATTCTATCAGTATCCCAATGATTTTATCTGCGGTGTGGAGAGCTCCGCTAGGTCCCCACGCACAGGCCAGGACAGGGCATGAGCCGATAAAACAAGATAAACAAGTATCGAGCCTCTCAACTGAAAAGTCACCGGCTGAACCAGAAGAGATGAGGGACGGGCGAGGCTGGGTGGATCACAAACACTGGACCCTACAGGGGCTGGGAAACTGATACAGATGAACATAGTCCGGGAAGTGGATTGAGCTCCGTCTACACTTCAAAAAGAGGTCTTTTCCGGACCTTCATTTCATGCAATGAAATATAACGACGAGGAGTCTTATTACGAAAAAATGAAACAGACCTCCACGCCGGCTCCAACATAGAGACAGATTTCAGATAAAGGAAGGCAGACCTACCGGCACGGACAATGTCAGAAGAACTGTACTCTGACTCAAGCTCAATTTTTGATCCGATTTAGTTCGATATATACATAAACCAGTCCTCCTGGATGATAGTCAACATTCAGTGTGGGTAGGATCGACTCTGGCTAACACAGTGGATAAAAATGATCATTCATCAACTCGAGCAGAATGATCTTGCTAATGATCTTATGAAATTTTCTGTCATTCTAAGATATTGGCTCTCAACATCATTTCTGTAGTGCATCTGAGCTGTGTATTTTCCATCTTAAAAGGCAAGTTTTGTCATTATTCACACAAATGAAGGTTATTTGCTGGCATCTATGGTTTCATCGGGACCTGTTTCCATCCATGGAACATTTCCATTGCACAAAAGGTGCTTTATAGTGGAAAAAGGATCAGATATTCTTCACACATGCAAAAAAATGGTTCTTTTAAAAAAGCGAATCACTGCAAGGTTCTTTAAAGAACCCAAAATGGTTCTTCTATGGCATCACTGCAAAAACCATCATTTGGAACCTTTATTTTTAAGAGTGTTCTCACCCTCCTGTTGTTTTTACAAACCCGTGTGACTCTTCTGCGGAAGTTAATTTCCCTGGTGAAAGTGAATGGAGATTAAGGCTGGAAAGCTCCAAAATGATAAAAAAGCAACATAAAAAAATTCACAACAAAGTATATGTGGACACAGTTTGTATGGCTTCAGAAGACTTTAGCGAACTGTGACTTGGCCACTACAAATAAGCAATGCTGATAATAAATCATATCATTAGACTGGCACAGCAGATGATTAAGTGTATGTAACAGACCATATTGAATGTAGGATTTGGAAAAAAATGTAACTGTTATGCATAATTACAGCAAATGCATGGTCGCTAAGATAGTAAATTTACAGACTGACCAGTAATACTGCAAAATAACCGTTTCCTCAAATAATGCTTAACATCGGTAGTGGCAGCCAGAATAAAATAAGTCATGTAACCTATTAGATTTTAAATAACTTACTCACATAGCAAACAATCCCAGCAGTAAAGCTTTAGCTTCTTGGTTGAAGCTGTCATCCGCTTAATTGCTGTGGATGAAATGCTTTAAAAAGCTTTGGCTTTCTGCACTGGTGTAGGCCTTCCTTTGACGATTAACTTCAGCTTTTCTTTAAAAGTTAATCTTGAAAACAGTGTTGATAATAAATTAGCAACAATATCCTCCTCAATGCTATGGCAATTTCACAGATGGACCACCAATCACAGAGCTGAACGCGTTCTGTGGGCGGAAACATCCTAATATGGAGTAAATGGACGTCAACACAACACGACTCAAACTGAATAGGCAGATTTGAAGGGTTTATTTCCTCAAAAAAAGATTTAGAAGTTTATTATCAATTATAAATTCCTAAAACATATTATAAATTCGTCTCTGAGGGCCCTGGCATGCAGCACAATTCACTTAGCTTTTATAATGGGTATTTTTTCCATACTGGATAGCACCCGTCCTCATTCACTTTCATTATATAGAAGTCATATGGATTGTTTCAACAACATGAGGGTGAGAATATCATGACATGTGTTGTTTTCTTTGGTGAACAATCCCTTTAAAATCACGTACCACCCGCTCAGAACTAATCAGACTGGCTTCATTAGGATGTTGCTGGATGTTCATGGGTGGTTTCTCCATAAAACAGGGTTTATTCCACACTGTGGGCCTAATATGGCATGACAGCTTTAAAATTGCATGAATAATCAAATAATCTAATTAAGTGCACAACTTTAATTTGTCTAGGATGTAAACACGCAAGGCTTGACGGCTCACAAAGCAGATGTCTCATACGATCTTTTGCGATATATATTCTTATTACATCGAATTATCATATTACTTCTGAAGAGTTTTTTTCCCTCCTTGAAACATCAAAGTCAAAGCCATTGCTATCACGTAGACTACAGCTGAATGGCAAACTGCAGTTCTTTGGGGACAAAAACGCTGGCCTTGGATAATTTCACAGTGCATGTCTAAACTGAGCCACCCACATCACTGCTTTATTCATCCGTTATCACTATCAACTGAACACAGTCTGTCTGGAAATATGAAAGGCTTGTGCGAGCTTTATATGTTATGGCTAACGGCAGACTTTGTGAACAATAGTGGCTCTGAACAACACTCCCCATGCATACAGTGCAGTGCATCGTGGGAACACTGATTCTCAATGTTCTCAATCAAAGCCATCATGGAGCATCAGCTAATTTGATGAGCTGTTGACAGTGAATCACACAGATTAAAAGAAAGAATTGAAAATCACAAAAACACCAGTCACCAATGGATACAAAGTGACAAACACAAAATGTAACAAAAGTGCTATTGAGGTCTAGTTTTAACAACAGTCCAATAAGGATGTTCATGTCCTTTGGTTGAACTTCAGAGAAATATTACTGTCATTATGTGCACGCTTGAACATTGAAACTGCAGCAAGCTACTCGTAATTTAAAGGGGTTGCTGATTATGATTGCACTTTCTTAACTTTAGTTAGTGTGTAATGTTGCTGTTTGATCATAAACAACATCTGCGAAGTTACGACGCTCAAAAAGTTTAATGCAAAGGGAGATATTTTCTTTTACAGAAATCACTGGTACAACAAACGGCTGGTAGGGACTACAACGAGCTTCTTCCCGGGTTTGTGACATCACAAACCCTAACATTTACATAAACCCCGCCCCCGAGAACACGCAACAAAGGGGGCGGGGCCATGTTGGGCTGCTTTAGAGAAGAGGAAGAGTTGTTGTAGTAGAGTGTTGTTGTCATGCCGTCATTTTACGCCGGACTGCTTCACAAACGAGGGTCAATTCAACACAAAAGATGAACATGACGACACATGCTAGTGGATGAGTTGAATCAACTCCACAGCAACTACATCAATTTATCCACTAACCATTCAGAAACGTCTAAAAGTTGTAACTTCTTCCTGAGTCTCTCCATCAGTGTCGACTCCGGTTTGAACAATGTAAGGCTGAACACCGTTACTGACAATCCTCATTTTGGCTGCGTGAGATTCTCCAGTTTTGTTGTTGTTGAGCTGTTAAAGCTCCGCCCTCTTCTGGAAAGGGGCAGCTCATTTGCATTTAAAGGGACACACACAAAAACGGTGTGTTTTCACTCACATCCAATCACAGCTCATTTGCCCAGTGCCTCTAAATCACTCCACTCATGTCCAAATCCTCAGGCTGTATTTTCCATTATCTGAATGTCAGATTTCTCTCATCATAACACTTTGAAGATTATTCCATCTGAGAGAAGAAAAAAAAAAAGATAAAGAAGGACCATTTGTTGGTGGGAGAAAATAACTCTCTCTTTTGAAGCAGTTGAATGCCCGACAGTTGCACGAGAACTAGGGTTGGTGGCGTTTTAACGGCAGGCATCAGAGGCTAACGCGTGCCAGAGAGCCACAGCTGTGGAGAAATAATGTGCCTTTCTGAGAGCTGAAAGTGCATGGAGTCATATCTGAATCTCACGGCTGATTAGATCAATAAGGATGCAAGAGAAGCATTCAGCAGATACAGGCAAAATATTATATTTCATGTTTGGAGCAAAACTGTTGCAATATAACTTCAGTCATAACGTGTGTCTGTTCCACATGTAGAGCATTTTTCTTTTGTTCAGCTTTAATGCTTGGCATGCCTGATATGCACAGTTCTTGTTTGCAAACACTGTTTCAAGGGCATCAGATGCCATGGGAAACAGATATATGCTGATTATGCTAAGTGCCTCTTTAAGGGCAGTTAAAGGAAATATATAAAATTTGTGTGAGCGCAGTGCAATATAAACAAGTAAAAGACATAATTGCAATGCAGCTGTAGGGAGTAAATGCAGTTTACTCTTTACGCTTGTGATTGACACTGTTTGATAAGCTTTTAAATTGCCTTCAAGTGGAAAGAATGATAAATTTGAGCTATTTGCCCCAGTCACATTTTTTCCTATCCCATCTAAATTAAGCATTTGTAACGACATCAAAGGCAGCAGACAAGGACAAATATTTTAATTAATCACACACTCTAAAATCAATGTTGGGTTAAAAAAAACGCAAGTTGGGTTGAAAATGGACAGACCCAGCGGTTGGGTTAAATGTTTGACCAACGTGCTGGGTAGTTTTATTTAACTCAACTTTTAAAAAAAAATTACTATATGGCTGGCTTAAATGAACCCAAAATTAAAAATCAGACCCATAATTACCAGAGGCAACAATAATAATCAAAAGGGGAACATTTATTAATAAGCAGTTTAATAAATGTTTATTGATAAATTATTATTCATTAAACTTATTAATAAATGTTCATTTATTAAACATATTTTGGGTTCATTTTAAGCAAGAAATACAGTAATTTTTAAACAATAGTTGGGTTAAATAAAACTACCAGCAGGTTGGGCAAACATTTAACCCAACCACTGGGTTTGTCCATTTTTAACCCAACTTGGGTTGTTTTAAACCCATTTTTTTTTTTTAGAGTGTACAAGCAAAAGTGCAACAATGAAATTACGGATGCAACAGTTTTTATAATACAATACACTAAAATACAGTTACTCTTGTAGTTATTATACACCAATTTGAGACAAAATATTGACAGTTAATTTGTCTATTTTTGCTCAACCAATGGAAATAGTTCCAGACAAAGCCAAAGCAGAATCTAATGACATCTGTGAACGAATCAGTGTGTTTGAATGAATCAGTTAGGTGAATGATTAAATGACTCACTCATACAGATAAATCAGTGTTTTCAAACAAATCGGATGAATGAATGATTCTAAAGACTCGCATATTAAACCCTCTGGTGCTCTTCTGTCATTTTTGACTGAACAATTTTACTTAAGTTAAGAACAATTTTTTTAAGTTTATTTTTATTTATTTTTTTTAGAAAATTTGGTAGCACTTTATTTTACAGTACGTGTACTTTCCTGGTACATATATAGTAATTATTCTGTACGTACAGGTAAAAGAGTACCTGACATGTATGTACATGGGAACTAATAAGAAACACTGCTGTACTTTCCAATGGTACATACATTGTAATTACTTTGTACCTATAGACAAGTGTTGGGTAATAACAGGTGCTTACTTATAGTGTCCGTATATGATAACTAACAGACACATTACTGTACTTACTAGTGGTATATACATGGTAACTATGTTGTACTTACAGACAAGTGTGGACACACATAGCGGACACATACTTACAGTGTGTGCATGTTAACAACAGTACAAAACAGAGGTTTACCAAATAGTGTTTTCTCACTGATGCCATTTAAAAAAAAATCTCAAGAAATAAAGCAATTGTTTTGCTGCACTATGTATGTACTTTATTTAGTGTTTTATGCACTTTTAATGCTAAATTGCTCTCCACAATAATGCATCTTATTTTGCAGTCCTTACTAGTTAATATGCTTAAGCTTATTATTACAAAGGTTGAAGAGCTGGTAATTCCTATGTAATGATTATGTACAAGGGTGCACTTTATTTTACAGTCCTATTTCCATGTACTTACTCTGAATGTACTAGTAAATATACCAAATAGTTAATGTGTAAGTTACACCTGTGGCTGGTTGCATAAACTTAGCCTCTAAGTTAAGACTGTGACTTAAGATCTAGTTTGACCAACAAGCACTTAGTTAGGACTAATCAGTGTTACTTTTCTGATTAGACTGATCTACCTTTTTATGTAACTGACTTTGCAAAGTTAGTACCAGTCTTGAAGAAAAAAATAGATGACTTTAGTTTTAAGACTAGTCTAAGCAGTTTATGCAACTGGCCACTGGTAAGAGCTGGTAATTCCTATGTAATGATTATGAACAAGGATGCACTTTATTTTACAGTCCTATTCCCATGTACTTATTATGAACGTACTAGTGAATATACCAGTTAGTTAATGTGTAAGTTATACATTACTTAGGTTGGGGGTCCGGTTATTACCCACAATTGTCCGTAAGTACTACGTAGTTACCATGTATATACCACTAGTAAGTACAGTAATGTGTCTGTTAGTTACCATATACGGACACTATAAGTAAGCACCTGTTATTACCCAACACTTGTCTATAGGTACAAAGTAATTACAATGTATGTACCATTGGAAAGTACAGCAGTGTTTCTTATTAGTTCCCATGCACATACATGTCAGGTAAGTACCTTGTGTTACCACTCTTTTACCTGTATGTACAACATAATTACTATATATGTACCAGGAAAGTACACGTACTGTAAAATAACGTGCTACCGAATTTTTTACTTCATTGGAATTCTACAAAACTTGGTAAAGGTTTCTCACTTGATATGTGAACACACACACACACACACACACACACACACTCAAAAATGGACATGATTTGAAAAGATTACATGGTCCTGAAAAAAAGTAGTCACTTGTGCTCCTCGTGGTCAAAAATGAGCACGTTGGAAATGAATGGGAGACGAATTTCATCTAGTGAAACCTAGTCTGTACTGCGGCCAAACAAACTCTTACTGAAAGCTCATCTTTTGAGATATCAAGCTCAGATTTGGAACACAACTTGTTTAGATTTATGGCTTTGATTTTCTTGCAGTTTTAGTATTTGTTTTTTAAAATATATATTTCATAAAAAAAATTGAAAATAGTATTTTTGTGCATTTTTCATAACAATACAATTAAAATTCTGTAACTTTGTTAACTTTTTAAAACCTTTTTTCTCTTCAGCAATAATTTGCCAAGTGTCAACTTTAAAAAGAGACCAAAATTACATCTGTGCTCTAAAGCATTCGAGATTTATTTTCATTTTCAGGTCCATGCTTAAAAAGTCAATAAATGGATTCTAACTACAGCGTAAATATAATTAATTACTATAAAATAGTAAAATATATATGAAATATTAAATAAAAAACATTATCAAACTAAAATATAGTACATTCATTTCATTGGAAAAATAAAAAATAAAAAAATCGGACACATGAAGAGCACCAGAGGGTTAAGACTATTTGCCACCTACTGGTGTAAATATGTAATGTGCAGCACGTGTCAAGAGTCTGAAAAATCCCCAGCAATAATGTTTAGGCTACAGATTTCCATGTCTGGAATACTCGATTATTATAATACTGTAATATTATAAAATGTATGTAAATGCAATGTTAAATAAAAAATATAATTTGTACAACAAACAGAAATCAAATTTTGAATTATAACAATAATGTAATGAAATATTTTCAATAAACTTGGCTATAGTGTATATGTATGGCTACTTTTAATTGGCTTTCACTTGAGAAAAGGAAAGTTGAGATCTTGGCAGTTAGATCTATCAGCAGCTTCACCTCAAACTGGCATCCAGTCTTCATTTAAAATTTACAAAACTTTGCATAATAATTCATTAATAGTAATGCATGGCCCTTTCAGGAAGTTCTAAGCTTTGAACCAGCAGATTTAAATAAGGGAATTCTTAAACTCCATCAGCTCTTTTAAGAGTTAATCACTGCAGAAATCTTCAAATGCAAAGCCGCCTGTTTGACATTATCAGAAGAATGCTTTTGCGTGTGAAGTGCTTTAACACAGAAAAAGCCTCAGTCAATAGATCTCGCTTTGGCTAGCCCATTCCCCAAATCCTTTATTTTCCCCAAATCCGTTATAGCATTCATTTCTATCCCACAAACAGCCAAAGTCATGCACTCACTTCACACTGCTTCTCAGGGAAAAGATCTAATCTCTGGCGTTTTCTGCTGGCCAGACCGAGCTGGAAGTCCCCTGCTCTCGGCATCAGAGCCTGTGAAGAGGCTCTTTCTCTGGCAGCTCTGAGCAAGGCAACTAAAGAGACGCTTTGTAATTTTTCACCAGCAACATTTTTAAAAAATGGGTTTTTGCAGGGCAATGTGATAAAAGCCTAAGAAAACTGCTTATTTGAAATATTCCCTGGAAACAGTTGATATGCGTGTTATGCTGTGCGTAACAGAGTGCACAATTTTGCCCTTTCAATAGCTGCAGTCAGAATCATTTGTGGTAAAATAAGATAATCTCGTCCTGTGCTGCTCCTCTGAAACCTCATCCTGCGGTGAAGTAAATGTCAGGTGCAGAGAAATAATTTTATAAATACATTTTTATAAATACACCGTGTCCCCAGTGTAACCGTTTTATCATTTAATTTCAGTGATTGTCATCTACAATGCGAATTACTGAGTGTCAGACTCACATTGGTTTGAAATGCTGTTCTTTCAGGCTGTGCAAAAAAAACACATACATACATACATGTTATATACAATTTTTATGAGGTTCTGTACCATTATACCATGTTTCTTACACATCTGCATTATATGGATTTAACATTGCACTATAGTGCTATTATATTATTATATTTAACATTGCACTATTATATATAATAGTAATAATAATTATAATATTAATTATATTATTATTATTATTATTATATATAACATTGTTATATTATTATTATTATATTGTTATATTATATTATTATTATACAGTACAGTCCAAAAGTTTGGAACCACTAAGATTTTTAATGTTTTCAAAAGAAGTTTCGTCTGCTCACCAAGGCTACATTTATTTAATTAAAAATACAGTAAAAACAGTAATATTGTGAAATATTATTACAATTTAAAATAACTGTGTACTATTTAAATATATTTGACAAAGTAATTTATTCCTGTGATGCAAAGCTGAATTTTCAGCATCATTACTCCAGTCTTCAGTGTCACATGATCCTTCAGAAATCATTCTAATATGCTGATTTGCTGCTCAAGAAACATTTAATGTGTACAATTGTACAAAATATTTGTGTACAATATTTTTTTCAGGATTATTTGATGAATAGAAAGTTCAAAAGAACAGTGTTTATCTGAAATCTAATCTTTTGTAACATTATAAATGTCTTTACTGCCACTTTTGATTGATTTAATGCATCCTTGCTGAATAAAAGTATTCATTTCTTTAATTTCTTTTCAAAAAAATAAAAATAAAAATTCTTACTGACCCCAAACTTTTGAACGGTAGTGTATATTGTTACAAAAGCTTTGTATTTCAGATAAATGCTGTTCTTTTGAACTTTATTCATCAAGGAATCCTGAAAAAAAAAGTACACAATTGTTTTCAACATTGATAATAATCATAAATGTTTATTGAGCAGCAAATCAGCGTATTAGAATGATTTCTGAAGGATCATGTGACACTGAAGACTGGAGTAACGATGCTGAAAATTCAGCTTTGCATCACAGGAATAAATTACTTTGTCAAATATATTTAAATAGTACACAGTTATTTTAAATTGTAATAATATTTCACAATATTACTGTTTTTACTGTATTTTTAATTAAATAAATGTAGCCTTGGTGAGCAGACAAAACTTCTTTTAAAAACATTAAAAATCTTAGTGGTTCCAAACTTTTGGACTGTACTGTATATAACATTGCACTATTATATATGCACTACTATTGCACTATTAACATTGCACTATTATATATAATACTATGCAATAATAAAAATAATATGCATATTTCCAAATATATACTATGTAAAACAACAGCAATAAGACTTTAAAAATAAATTTTAATAATCAGTACTTATTATAAAAAGTACAGTTTACTCAAGATAAATTCTGAACAAATGATTCTTTTGAGCAGGTTCTTTTAACAAATCGCTCAAAAAGATTTGTTCGAAATGTTTGAAAAATACTCTAAAAATGGTACAGTAAAAAAACAAGTTAATTGGTTAACTGTAAGTTACCTTATACTATACTGAGAAAAACTGTAAATCACATAATATGTCATTTTACTGTAAAATTCTGTCAAATGTATGGTTTTTTGCAAGTAAAAACTATGAATTTTTACTATGAAAGTACGGTTAAAAACAGTAAAAGGATCTCCCTGCACTACACATCACATAATTTTGATTCTTCTCAGTAATGTACTGTGTGTTTTTAGTTATATTTTATGTTATTTAGTTAACGGTTATTGCAATATTTTAGTGTCGTGTGTGTTGCCCTGATGGCGTTTTGTTATTATTGTGATGGGTATTGGCACATTTATATTTTATCTTATATTTATAAGATAAAAAGGCAGATTTTGGTAGTTTAAGTAAGTATATTAACATTTTTTCAATTAATGAATGACCTGCTATTTCAATGTATACAATGAGACATTAATAAACAAAAAATACATCATATTCAATGGAAATGGATCATAATTACTGCATAAATATTACTCAAAATACAAAATAAAATAAATATTGAACAAAAATATATTACATTGATTTTACTGGACAAAAAAAAAAAAAAAATGAGAAGCACTAGAGTTTTGTTGTAAAACAAATGATTTTGTTAGCAGGCCTATTTGTTATTAATGGAATCGTTAATGGAATCGTTACGGAACTGTGCTATCGGAATCTGAACCGGAATCTTCACATCCCTAATGTTTCCCATCCCTATGAAATTGGTCCGTTCTTTCCGTATTACAGCCTGCCCATTTCACTTGATAAATAGTGCGTAAGGGTTTTAGCTATTTATAAACCTAGTTTCTTTTGCACACAAACTGCAAATCTTCATCAATGTCTATACAAACAAACAAAGAATTACAAAGATCAGCTGGAGCACATTACAGATGTTGCCTGAGCAGTGAACTCGAGCAAAACACGAAAGCGAGTCAGTGCGTACCAAATAACAACATGCTAACAGACGTATACACGAATGTGATTATAAAAAAAGACCTTGATGGAAACAGAAAGATCATTATACGGCACTTTTACATAATTGTCTGCTCCCCGAGGTGATGTCAGATTTGCTTCAGTTAAGGGCCAAATTGGCTTCGCTCTTAATATCATGCTTTCCCCTCACACAGATATGCGGTATTGCTTTTCTGAGTAACTCAGGTGAGGGAGATGTCTTGCTCAACACTTCTCGCCTCGGGAGCTGTATTTTTTATGCGTACCAAGCCAGGAGGAAAACAAACTAGGAGACGATGTACAAAAGGCAAAGAAATATAAAAAGGTGAAGGAATGGAAGAAACAAAAGCGAAAAAAATGAATAATGCATAACAAAGTCCTTCTCGCTCTGCAAGGGGGGCAATGAATACTGAGATATCAGCGGTTTTAGAAGGCTGTTTTGGTTGGTGAAATACGCGTCCCTGACAGCCTGAGCCAAACCACACAGAGATAAAAGACATAAAAGTAGCAGAGACAGATTTGAGCTGTACACACTGTCAACTAGACTAACTGTATACATTTTCCCAAGTACCAAATCTTACACTTTCAGGGTCTTTTCTCTTTTTTTATAATGACTTGAAATAACTAAAAATACATATTTATATATGTTCATGTATTCAGTCCCACATTTGAATATTTTCTATTGTTGTACCTTATGCAGCTACTGTTCAGTTTTTCCTCAGACTGAATTGGATTTTCCACATTATTATTTCCTTATCTATTCTTCCTTCTGCTTTAACCTACTCCTCCGATAAAAAGCAGCTTTGTGGAAAGATACGGTCACACTTTATTCCGATAGTCCACTTTAGACACTACTAACTATAAGTAACTTTGCAACTACATGTCCATTAACTCTCATTAGAGTATTAATAGACTGTTAGGTTAGGGTTCGGGTAGGATAAGTTGACATAAAGTTACTTATGGTTAGTAGCAGGGCTTTTTTGCTCACCAGCCACTCTGCCTAGTGGTTTCCTAAAGTTATTAGCCACTCAGCATTTTCACTGGCCACAATTTTTGACATTGATCCAATGGGGAAAACTGCCATATAGATATTTATAATATTATCTCATAATTTGTCAGCAGGTTTATTAGGCTGCTGTCACTTTAAGATCCATTATACTGTTACACATGCGTTTTCTTTCTCAACTGTTTACGTTCACTTCAAACATAACTGACTGTGTTTACGTGAATACTCACCAAGACCAACATTTTGACATTATTTTGTGTGTATTTGACCGTTTAAGCGCAAAAAGCAGCGAAAAAGAACTTAATTCAGTGCTGAAAGGAGGCTTTATGTGGCGTACTTTGGGTGTGAGAACAAAATCTGCAGGAATTAATAAAATTAAAAGCAATACATGCAATCCCACGGCAAAATTCAAGCCCTGTAAGACTAACAATATTCATCCTGAGCAAGGGCTTGTGTGTCGACTCGCTGTTGGAGAGATGAGAGAGAGAGAAAGAGCAGCTGGTATCATTAATCTATTCTGTGGAAAATGAGTATTGGAAGAGTTTCAGATATTTCAGTATCGATGTGTATCGAAAAATCAGTAGTTTTGACAACACTAATGATACTATTAGCACAATACTTTACTATAGATGAGACTGGGGCTAGTTGTCATATCTTTGACTCCAGTATATATTTCTCATTCTTTAAAAGTCAATTTAAAGTTTTGTCTCCAATACCCTATGTCATATATTTCTATCATTATAGCCTCATTGACCTCACATAGTGTCCTTTTGTGGCAACATGGAGCAAAAGTGTTTGTGGTGTTAGCTTCACACACAGCTTCTTGATAACATCTTGATCTAATCTGTCCACAAAGTCATTTCCCACATCACAACTGTGCCACGGTTGTGCCCTTCAGCAAACTCCAGATGTGTTTCCCGGCTCTTTGTTGTTCCTTTGTGACACTTTCCCATACTGACTAGTGTTGTGTCGATTTTTTTATGTGGTTGAGTGCTGCCATGTTACTCTGTTCACAGACACAAAGCTCTGAAGGACCTTCAAAGAGATGCTTGGTGTCTGTTTCTAGCACAAGCTCCCTCTTGTTCACTGAGAAGCAAGCTTTTCAAGAAATCTTTTGCAACATCACAAATGTCTTTACTGTGACTTTTGATCAAATTAATGCATCCTTGCTGAAAAAAAAGTATTAATGAAAATCACACTGACCCCAAACTTTTGAATGCAAAGCATTTAAAGTCACGATAGGAATGATTTTGAAACAAATGCTGTTCCTTAAAAGCCCAGGAAACTGAAAAAATGAAATCCAAGTAAGCAGACATAGTCGAAAGAAAATGCTGACTATAAATATATATATATATATATATATATATATATATATATATATATATATATATATATTTTTTTTTTTTTTTTAATTTAAATTAAACTGTAAATATTTCATATAATGAAATATAACAATCAAATAATATTTAATTTTATTATTTATTTAAAAAAAAAATTATTTACCTCAATATTTGTGTGTGCAATATGCTTCTTGATTATTGGTGTCACACTATCTGCTTATTAAAGGGTTAGTTCACCCAAAAATGTAAATTCTGTCATTAATTACTCTCAAAACCTCTAAGACATTCATTCATCTTCGGAACACAAATTAAGATCTTTTTAATGAAACTTTAGACTGACGGCAGAAGGTCTGGACTCCATCGCAGCTTTCATTGGCTAAGGACCTCCCAGAGGCCATCTGATTGACATGTAAAGAAACCAATCACAGTTCGTTTTGTTCCATGTCATGTTTAAGGGCATGAAAATGTAAAGTTGATGTCTCTACGGTAACAGGCTGATGTGTATCTAATAATTTACTCAATCAAGAATGTTGTGCAAGTTTGGAGCCGCAAACTTCACACAAATCCAGCATTTAGTTGATCCTGATAAGCGCTCATTGTCACAGTTGTAAACTCGATGGCTATCTTTTTCCATGAGGGGGTTTGGCATCATATAAACCAGGCAAACCGTTAAAGAACGCGACACACACATCTCCCATAGAATTCAACCAATCAGATGACGACTTTGAAGTTTTTCTCATTTTGTGCGTCAGCGTATGTGACTTCGGTAACAGACTGGATGAGCTTTGCTGAGTCCTGAAGAGACTTCTGTCCTGCCATGTCAAGAACCCCGACAAAAGCGGCTTACTATCATTCCTCTCAATTAAACATTCATTGAGCACATTAGCTCAGACAAGCTGGGCCAGGAGGTACAGAGCCAGCGTAAACGTGACAGAGATGCTGAGTCTCTCACAGACTCGGGGAATAAAATATACGCCCTTCTCTCACCCTCCTGCCATACAGCGAGTCACATACAAACACATTTGGCATGCATCAACCCCCTTTTTATGGGAATAACCAGACTGGAAAGCATCGATAATGACTTGTAACATCCTAGAAAATTACACTACTCAAGGCTTTGTTGCAAAATGAAAAGAAAATTAATCCCCTTTATAATTGGCTGCCAAGAGATTAAGGCAATATTTACTTATGGGCTAAATATCAGTGAAGCTTCAGCACGTGTTCCTGGAATCCCAGCTTTATTTTACACTTTTATCGACTACCTGTAATGTACTCGGAGGCAGAACTTTGCATGAAGACAAAGGAATGTTTGGAGTGATTACATAACCATAACATTTCTTGGCCTCAGTCTCCTTTCAGTTCCTCTGCTGACATAACAGATATCTTCACTGACCTGAAACTTCCTTTGACTGTGAATGGATTGTTATAGAGTGTTTTGACTTTGAGGCTCAATGTCAATGCTTATGGCTTATTTCAGGTATAAAACATGTATGCTAGGGCAGACTCAATAAACAAATGTTTAAGGTACCACAACTGACTTTTCCTTAGTTAAAAAACATAGTTTCCTTCTTCTCAGTTGCATAGATTTTGTGACTTTTTCTACATTATCTATCACATCCAGAAAAATGAATGGATCTATGGGCCTTTTTTTTTTTGAGTAGCAATTGGGTGGGTTTTGTTGTGAAAACCTGGCAACCCTGATGGTAATTACACTGTTTTTCCCCCTCAGTTCTCACCATCTCTGAAAAGCCAACTTCTCTCCATCAGTGTCGACTCCGGTTTGAACAATGTAAGGCTGAACACCGTTACTGACAATCCTCATTTTGGCTGCGTGAGATTCTCCAGCTTTGTTGTTGTTGAGCTGTTAAAGCTCCGCCCTCTTCTGGAAGGGGGGCGGGAGCAGCAGCTCATTTGCATTTAAAGGGATACACACAAAAACGGCAAATTTGACAAGCTATAATAAATGATCTGTGGGGAATTTTGAGCTGAAACTTCACAGACACATTCTGGGGAGACTTATATTACATCTTGTGAAAGAGGCATAATAGGTCCCCTTTAAAAAAAAAAAAAAAACGAATATTATACTAATATATTATGCTAATTGTCACGAAAGTAAATCATAATGCAAAAACGTCTTGCATGAAAGTGATGTGAAAGTGATCCTCCAGACTGTGAATTTTACCAACATCTGTGCAATAATCTGATCTACATTTAAATTGCCTTTTTAATGCTGAAATGCCAGTGGTGGGCAGCATTGTTTGCAAAACAGAGGCGCACTTCAGCCGTCCACAGGTATACAGCAGCTCACGGGTGTATCAAGCAGCTTTTCATCTTTGTCCTCTTAATTTAATGCTCATGAATTTCATTTGTTATGTTTGCAGTGTTGAAAATAATGGACTGAATGATGATTGAGAGAATAAGGCACTTTGGCAGTGGTGCTGGGACATCTCAATGGAGCTGTGCGGAGCACTGAGCTCTCGGTCTGTTTAGCCTGCTGGAGGCTCGGTTGATTATGGGCTTGCTCTTCCAGTTTGGCTCCAAAAAGCAGATTTATGGCAATAGAGCACTGAGTGATATTGGCTGATTGTTTAAGAGGTCCTTGTGTGGGACCACCATTTCTGTCGCTCTGCCCATTTAGACTGTCGCTCTGCCAAGAAAGAAATGTATTTTTTGTGCCAGTTTACAAACACACAGGAGATGTAGCTTGGGCTCCAAGGATAAAGGCTTCAGATGATTTGACTCGAGCCTGACTCTTAGTAGACAGTTTTCTGTGTGTTCTCCAACACCTCTCTGTGTTCACAAAAACACCACTTTCCAGCTTCATGCCTTCAAGATTTTCACTGTTTTGAATTAAAAATACATGAGTGTGTTACAGCTTACTTTGTCATTCAACCATGGTGAGAGTGCAAGTGGTTGGTGTTGCTCGGTCTGCCAGGAAGAGACAAACCGATGCGGGGTCATCGGTGGAGCAGACGGGTTCAGACTCGGGTCATGTAGAACTGACACGTTTAAAAATACAAGTGGGAAATGCTTACTAGCTTGTAAACCCTTGATAATCTAACAGCAAACACTCATGCTTACAGCTGGTAAGATTGCTGTGGCAAATAAAACCTTGAACGCTGGTATCTCTCTGTGTGTGTCGCTTTTGGTAAAAACAGGATTTATCAGGTTCAAAATTCAATACAGCTGATTCAAAAAGCCATTACATTTTACATATTCTTTCTAACTGTGTCCAAATCAACTCAACAAGCCTCCTCAAAAAGCAATTTATCAGACCTATTAATGGTTTTTGTCAATATGTCTTGGCTTAATTCAGTGTTATATTGTTTGAGTAAAGGGTATATAAAACAAGAGTATTGTCAAATAAAAGCTAAGAATAAAAAGTAGAATTAAAAATAAAAAGTAGAATTTACTCAGCAAACTGAACTGGCCAAGTAATTCATAATTCTGACTTTATAACTCACAATTCTGACTTTATATCTCACAATTCTGACTTTATAACTCAATTATGACTATAACTCACAATTCTGACTTTATATCTCACAATTCTGACTTTATAACTCACAATTCTGACTTTATAACTCAATTATGACTATAACACAATTCTGACTTTATAACTCAATTATGACTATAACTCACAATTCTGACTTTATATCTCACAATTCTGACTTTATAACTCACAATTCTGACTTTATAACTCAATTATGACTATAACACAATTCTGACTTTATAACTCAATTATGACTATAACACAATTCTGACTTTATAACTCAATTATGACTATAACTCACAATTCTGACTTTATATCTCACAATTCTGACTTTATAACTCATAATTATGACTATAACTCACAATTATGACTTTATAACTCAATTATGACTATAACACAATTCTGACTTTATAACTCAATTATGACTATAACACAATTCTGACTTTATAACTCAATTATGACTATAACTCACAATTCTGACTTTATATCTCACAATTCTGACTTTATAACTCATAATTATGACTATAACTCACAATTATGACTTTATAACTCAATTATGACTATAACACAATTCTGACTTTATAACTCAATTATGACTATAACACAATTCTGACTTTATAACTCACAATTCTGACTTTATAACTCACAATTCTGACTTTATAACTCACAATTCTGACTTTATATCTCACAATTCTGACTTTATAACTCACAATTCTGACTTTATAACTCACAATTCTGACTTTATATCTTGTAATTCTGACTTTATATCTCATAATTCTGACGTTATATCTCACAATTCTGACTTCATAACTGCAAATTTTAAGAATGGGTGTTTATGTCTGAAGAAAAAAACAACATGATATCTCATCCAAAAACATACTGTGATGGTGCCATGACTAAAAAACATGGTAATACCATGGTACTTTTTGTTACTAAAAAGTTATTTAAAAAAAAACTACACATATTGTAGAGGCAAAAATAAAGCTCAAATCACAGCTCAACATTTCTTCTAACTCTTCCATTAATCAGCAGTCTTTTTCCCAGCAGGTTTTCATTTCAACCACCTACCAAGGCATTTAGACACACCAACATTGACCATAATTTAAAATCCAGACAGAGTGCATTGGTGTGAATCATTGAGACAGCGTTTAGCAAGAACTTGAACAAGTGGCATTAAAAAACAATCGCCCTCCTTAAAACTTTAAGCAGTTTGAAGCAAAATGACCCCATGATAAACTCTCACATCTGATCAAAGATCTTCTACAGTAAAAGCATTAAACACTGTTGTGGTAGATTAATTCTTACAAGCTTTAACTGAAATGCAAATCTTAAAGATCCCACTTTAGTGGTCTGAAAAGTGAGCATTAATCCTTTATCAAAGGACCTTGAATAATGAGATTACCTTTAGATTTAAATTTGAACAAATCAGTGTATCGTTTCCTACAGGGGGTCATTCTCTGAGATATCCCATCAATACCATCTCCCTGTATTGTGTTATAGGATGCAGAAACTACTGAGATGGGATTTTGTTTAAACGACATCGCATTTTGAGATGTATCACCTGCACAACTGGTTTTCAGATCAGGAACCGTATATCGTTGGATCAAACCACTGTGCACTAAAACTGCATCTAGGCTAAATCAAGCCAAATGTTTTATTGAGCTGTGGCATCCATTATTCATAATGTCATTAACGGCTTGAGCAACTCCACCATAGAGCAGCATACCAATGAACCACATGAGAGAAAGAGCGGAATATTAATTCTTGTCTCTCGACTGCTGTAAAAGGTAACTTAAGTCTCATTAATTCTCTTGGCTGATCATTAAGAGGGAACTTTACTGTGTTGGTTCACAGAACAGCTGTAGCAAAGTTCTGCCATTTTGGATTTTGAACTGGATGCCTCTCTGGCACAAGTTTGGATCAAGTCCAATGGCACCACCACTAAACTGGATTACTTCTACAGAGACATTACACACTGCAGCTCAGTCATTTCAAAATTAATGAGAGGAAATGCACATAGGCGAATGTAGTAGGAAAGGCAGACATTGATAAAACAGTAAGAAAGAAAGACATTGCTAACATGAATTAACATGATTTAACACATTAACACATTAGTTGTGTCCCAAATGACACACTATGCACTATGTACTTATGCACTATGCACTTATGCACTATGCACTCATCCATGTAGTGTGTGAATTGTATAAGGTTATTTTGTCATTTAACATCAGAGTCTGACAGCCTCTTCCCCTCCACTACATAATTAAAGCTGCGACAGTTGAGTGCATGAAGTGTCCAACATTCCACACTTCATTTTTTCCGTTAATTTAGTGCATCATCCGAGTATTTAAAGTGTACTTTTTCTTTTTGGAATGTTCAGTGTGAACACACTACTGCACTATTTGTACTTAAAAACATCATAGAATAGTGCATAAGTATGCGAATTTGGACGCAACAATTGCTAGAATGAATTATGTTTTGCTAGCATGTTTTTGATAGCATGAAGTAGCATTTTGGAAACATTCTAACATGTTGTTAACATGAATTAGCATGCTGCTAGCATGTTTTAGCATCTTGCTATCATGAATTAGCATGTTTCTGACATTAACTAATGTATTGCTAGCATAAATTAACATTTTTAACACACTAATAACATGAATTAACATGTTGCTAGCATGTTTTAGCACATTGCTAACATGACTTAGCATTTTGCTAACATGATTTAACATTTTGCTAACATGTTTCAGCATTTTTGTTAGCATTGAATTAACATATTGCTAGCATTAATTAGCTTGTTTTACCACACTGCTGACATGAATTAAAATGTTGTTAGCATGTTTTATCACATTGCTAACATGACTTGGCATGTTGGTAACATGTTTCAGCATGCAGCCAGCATTTATCAACATGTTGCTATCATGATTTAACAAATTGCTAACATGAATTGGCATGTTTTGCTGACACGATCTACATGAACTAACATGTTGCTAGAATGAATTAGCATGTTTTAACACTACTAACATAAATTAACATGTTGCTAGAATGCTTTAACACATTGTTAGCATTACTTAACATGTTGCTAGCATTATTTAGCATTTTGACAATGTTTTAACACATTGCTAACATGAATTAAGATGTCATTGACATGAACTAACATGTTTTAACACACCACTAACATGAATTAAGATGTTGCTAACATGTTTTAACACATTGCTAACATGACTTAGCATGTTAGCATTGCTTAGCATGTTTGCTAGCATGATTTAACATGTTGCTAGCATATTTTAGCATGTTGTCCTAGGATAGTCATTAAGCGTTGCTAGTGATAGACAGTTTAAATACTCTAGAAGTCTTATTGTACAAAAGTTTTGACCCCCTTTCACAAGATATAATATCAGTCTCTGGTGTCTCCAGAATGTGTGTGTGAAGTTTCAGCTCAAAATACCCCACAGATCATTTATTATAGCTTGTCAAATTTGCCCCTATTTGGGTGTGAGCAAAAACACGCCGTTTTTGTGTGTGTCCCTTTAAATGCAAATTAGCTGCCGCTTTCCAGAAGAGGGCGGAGCTTTAACAGCTCAACAACAACAAAGCTGGAGAATCTCATGCAGCCAAAATGACGACAGTGTTCAGCCTTACATTGTTCAAACCGGAGTCGACACTGATGGAGAGACTCAGGAAGAAGTTACAACTTTTAGACGTTTCTGAATGGTTAGTGGATAAATTGATGTAGTTGCTGTGGAGTTGATTCAACTCATCCACTAGCATGTGCCGTCATGTTCATCTTTTGTGTTGAATTGACCCTCGTTTGTGAAGCAGTCCGGCGTAAAATGACGGCATGACAACAACACTCTACTACAACAACTCTTCCTCTTCTCTAAAGCAGCCCAACATGGCCCCGCCCCCTTTGTTGTGTGTTCTCAGGGTGGGGTTTATGTAAATTTTGAGGTTTGTGATGTCACAGAAATTGATTTCTGTAAAAGAAAATATCTCCCTTTGCATTGAACTTTGAGCATCATAACTTTGCAGATGTTGTTTATGATCAAACAGAAAATTTTAAACAGTACTGAACATGCAACAGTGGCAATAAAACACTTTATTGCATGTTCTCTTCTGATAATTCTCAACCAGTTTCCCCAGGAAATGCGAGATTTGCTGTCCCTCTGTCTCCTCTATCACTGCATCAGCCAGAGAGAGAGAGAGAGAGAGAGAGTCTCATAGGGCTGTCAGACGGGGTCAGAGAGCACAGCAGAACAGGCACAGTGTAATCAGCGCTGGCGTGAAGTAATAACAAAAGTGTTTACAAGGAGATGCCCCACTGAGATTCCTTCTCATATCCTGGGCTGCGCACACCTCCGCTCAACTCATAAAAACACAGGAATAAGCACAAAGAACGCACACACTTTCACTCACACAAATCCACACAAACATTAGTATATATGTGATATGGAAAAGTTAGCTTCCACTGAACGCATGAAATATAGCACCTTGGCTCTACTCATAATGTTCTCAGTAAAAATTCCGGCAGCAGGTTAGTGTGTTCCCAACGGAACCATAAATTTGCAGGTTATCTGAGAGACCTCCCTCACTGCTCCTTTTTTTAATGAACCATGAGCTTTAGAGCGAACATCCATCTTCCTCGTTGGCAGTGAGAAATGACACTGACCAGGGGAAGCTGAGGTCACCCAAGGTCAAAGCCATGTCAGCCAATGCTGTTCTCTTAAAGCACCCCAGCCTTTTAAAGTCCCAACTGTAATTTCCCATGAAATATACCCCTTCCCCAACCATGAAGAAGTCTATAAAACCCCTTTAAAAGTCAAGGTCATTTCTTATCAACGGTAAATCCCCGCATAACATAACGCCTGACTCCACGGCACCTCAATATCCAAATTCTTTATGAAAAATAACATGGGTAAGAACTCGTGGGTGGATGGAGGAGGTTAGATTATGGCCGAGATGGATTCCTAATGCTCTTTTCTTATTTTGCGGTCCACGGCCCCCTTTAGGCAATCAATCTGAGCCGTGTCAGCGGGAGGTTAAAGCAGCTAATCTGGCAGGATGTGAACAGATGCTCACGTTTCAGCAAGCCATCTTTTACACTAAGGTGTGTGTAGACAGAACGTGGAATAGACAGAAGACGATAGGCAAATGTCTTTTCCTGTCACGACACACGTGAGTCATGTGTGGTGTCTATGAGACATGAACGAATGATCCTGATAAGAGGTGAAGTGAAGGAAACCTGAGCCTGGAGGTGAGGGTTAAAACACGCTGATACAGAAAGGCAATACACCTGCACACACACAGAGAGAGAGAGAGAGAGAGAGATACTCCTCTAGAGTTCATTTCTCTAGTGAACCAACATGCTGTGGACACTAAATGACTGACCTGAGGTCAATGTAATGCTAAGTCTCTGGTGTCTCCAGAATGTGTGTGTGAAGTTTCAGCTCAAAATCCCCCACAGATCATTTATTATAGCTTGTCAAATTTGCCCCTATTTGGGTGTGAGCAAAAACACACCGTTTTTGTGTGTGTCCCTTTAAATGCAAATGAGCTGCTGCTCCCGCCCCCTTTCCAGAAGAGGGCGGAGCTTTAACAGCTCAACAACAACAAAGCTGGAGAATCTCACGCAGCCAAAATGATGAAAGTGTTCAGCCTTACATTGTTCAAACCGGAGTCGACACTGATGGAGAGACTCAGGAAGAAGTTACAACTTTTAGACGTTTCTGAATGGTTAGTGGATAAATTGATGTAGTTGCTGTGGAGTTGATTCAACTCATCCACTAGCATGTGCCGTCATGTTCATCTTTTGTGTTGAATTGACTATATGCACGGAGCGTTCTTTAGAACTTCCGCATTAATATAAGCCAGCTCGAAAACTTCCGGTGAGATGTCATTTGCTGGTGTGTTGAGCATCAGTAGTGTAATACTTAGTTTATAATCAGAATATAGTCACTTAAATAGTGTGGCATAGCATTAATTTAGTTATTCAAACGTAAGACAGCGTAAAAAAAAAAAAAAAAAAAACTAATAAAGACGTACCTCAGTGTTCCTCCTCGGCTAAATTCAATTCGACCATTAGTTTTCACACTTTTATGTGGAAAAAAAACTTCAAAAATTAAATATTTATTGTGCACTTCAGTTAGATTAATTGAATAAAATGTGTTTTCACAAGTGTGCTGAAATCATTGATCTTGCACTGCACTGACTTACAGCTGCTGTGATTACAAAGGGAGAGCACGGTGCTCGCTTTCTGTGTAATTCACAATAAAAGTTATTGTTTTTCATAAGATTTTGTGAGTATTTCATACTTCACATTGACAATGTATTTTAAACCTAGTTATTTTATAATGTTTAATATTTAGTCAAAAACGAAGTGAAAAACATTTAGAGGAAATGGCTGATATGTGCGCAAATAAATGCTACTTTGCCGCCACCTGCTGGTTAAAGTGCTAATTACTGTCTTTTTTATTTTTAAATAAGTGTTTTCTATCAAATGTTAAATTTCCTACCTTTTTAAAACGTTGGTTTTTATAATGGGGACCATCTCAGAAGGATGAACAAATAATGTTTGTGGTCATCACATTAAAAATAACATTTGAAGTGCTGGGGAAAAAATGTGTGTGCGTGTCTAATTACAGACACAGCGTTTTTAAACAGTCCCAATAGCTTCGTCTTTATTGCAATCAATAAAACTGGTTTATTGGCAAATTAGGTAAATGTGATAACTGGATTAAAATATAAATACAACATTAAAAAGTCAACCAGAGATGGTTTTGTGTCGATGTACAGCGACTACAGAATGAACAGCTAACAGTTCACCGGAAGTGCTCGAGCTGGCTTATCGACAACCAGGAAGTAACCCGTGCATATAGTCCATTGACCCTCGTTTGTGAAGCAGTCCGGCGTAAAATGACGGCATGACAACAACACTCTACTACAACAACTCTTCCTCTTCTCTAAAGCAGCCCAACATGACCTCACGCTCTTTGTTACGTGTTTTGCCATGGCGTTAGAACTGGTACACCGTTGTCGTTTGCGAAAACAAAATGGCGTTGCATGGGTGGAAACGTGCAGATTAAGGAGCGGTATTATTATAATAAGATCCCTTCCTACATCACAAAGGGAGCTCAATCTGAGTGGCTCGTATTTTCACATGCTTGCAGAGAAAGGCTTACCAAAACAAAGTTACTTTGTTGTCCTTTTTCACGTTTTCTGTGTTGGTAGATGCACCGATTATAGCACTTAAACACAGAAAAAGTCAGATTTTCATGATATGTCCCCTCTAAACAATTTCATGAAATAGAACAGACTCAAAATGAGTGATTCGCAAAGTATTGCTAGCACATATACAACCTATAGGCAATTTGCATCTGTAATTATCAAAACATTACCAAATGTTTATATAGTTCAGCAATCGTATAATTTGTCTCATAATGTCTATAGGTTGTTCAGGTGGTAGTGATGCCCAGTTCATGAATCACTCTTTTGCATTGGTTCTTTTCAACAAATTGCTCAAAGCAAAATGATCTGAATTGGTTCACTGTAAATCCTTTGTACAGTTCATGCACACACTGAATCGTTTGGAGTGGTTTCTCATTTAGTAAAACTGTAACGAGATGCTTTAGAACAGAGAATAAAATGCACTGGGTGAAGTGGATATTGACCTGCAATGAACTTTAAATGCATTTGCTTACGCATTTGACTGTATTGCTGGAAAAAAAATATTGATACCAAGATATACTGAATGTATACTGGTATAATTCAGCAACAAGATATAGTGTGCATTGATATAAAACGATTATTATGATATGAAGTGTAGCGATGCACATGCACACTTTTCCTAACCTGCTCTCAGCAGAATAATATCCAGTCCTGTTTTGAACAGCAAACATACAGTATATGATCAATGGGCATCATTCATCTTATAACCAGCTTCACATCAAGAGATTCCATAATAAATCACAAGCCTACAAACAAAACAATCAGCCATACAGAGCAAAGAAATAAGAGAGAAGATTAGACATTTCTCATAGTTGTGCTACTGTAAATGCAGAAACATGAGCGATGTCTGTAATCACTCAGTCTCATGCACATGAAAGTTTAGCTCTTAAATGCAATTAGAGGAAAGTGCACCACATACTGAGTTTCTCAGAATACTTAGAACAAGTCCCCATTGTCCTGATTAATTACTATTCCCATCTAATAATCAGTGAAAAAAGACATATCTTATCCGAAACAGTCCAAATTTGTACAGTGAATATCTCACATGGAACCTTGCCTCTTTTGCTGATTTAAAACTTTCTTTAACATTTTATATTATGCAAAATGAGAGATTCTTTTCCTGTCACACTAGGAATGCTAAGCATAAATACTATTAGTGAAATGTTGACATTCAGTGATTGCCCTCAGTATTGAATTCCAGCGCAACATTAGTTTAATTCATTCACTCAGCATTACCGTCTCATTTACTGGGCACCGGCATCATTAATTATTCATCCTTGTTGTAGGGTATCGCCATTATATATTATATTATGTTTCTTTTCCATTTTCCTGCCTGTATGAGTTCTAGAAGATGGCAAGTTTATAAATCTTCCTCTTATTCTTGGCTGCCTCCTTGCCCTTTCCCATGGGGTAAAGAAACAGACTAGTAAAGCTTCTCGAGCTCAGGCTGAAAGTCATGCCCACCAGACCATAGACAGCTCATGATGAGAAAGCCCCGATGCCGGTGTGGAAGTGGGCTGAGATGCAGGACTGCAGCTGGTGGGAAGGAGAAGATGGGGAGGGGAGGTTACTGAACCCGGACCGTACTGCCGTCCCACTGGAATAGTTGAGACGAGCGCCTATAAATGTTTTAAAGCATTTATATGGGTCATGATCCAGGTCTAAGGATAGACTGTGGAAAAAATGAAGGAGGGAATAAACAGAAATGCAGGTTTCTTGATGGTGGTGCATTATTGTTTTCGTTTTAACCCCAGGCCTCCTATTGACTTTCAGGAGGGCATCAGCTGACATCAGCGGTTTCATCAGCGCTCTTGATGCCTTCTGACCGTCAGCACTCGCCTCTGAAACTACTGCACATTTTCACTTGTAGCCCTGTATGTTATGCATGTGATTTTGTTTTTGACATAAAACAGCTCTAACAACAAAAATAAAAACCAATGTTGCCATTTAAATGTGTCACATTTGAAAATGGCTGAAAAGTTAGCTTTTCGCTTTTCACACCTAAAAACAAAAAACAATTAATCTAAACTTTGTCACTGTTGTCAGTAGGAACGGAAAATTGTGCACTCTTCAAACATTTGAACATGTTTTTCGTACATAAATTACATTATATCAGGGTAAATGCTCCCAAATAAAATAAAATAAAATAAAATAAAATAAAATAAAATAAAATAAAATAAAATAAAATAAAATAAAATAAAATAAAATAAAATAAAATAAAATAAAATAAAATAAAATAAAATAAAATAAAATAAAATAAAATAAAATAAAATAAAATAAAATAAAATAAAATAAAATAAAATAAAATAAAATAAAATAAAATAAAATAAAATAAAATAAAATAAAATAAAAAATAAAATAAAATAAAATAAAATAAAATAAAATAAAATAAAATAAAATAAAATAAATAATAAAATAAAATAAAATAAAATAAAATAAATAAAATAAAAATCATACATTTAAAAAAATATTTAGCCTGTTTTTTTTAAGATTTATGCATTTCAATTAAAAGTAAAATTCCATCAAATTGAATTCAATAATCCTTACATATTATTCATATTATGAATCAAAAATTTTAAATGTTTTTTTTTATATATATATAGTTTAAAAAAACTAGAGCTTAATGGAACAAATTCAATCATTTAGTTTATGTGATTTGTATTCATAAATGAAAAAATATATATATTATATTATATTATATTATATTTTATATATATATAAAATAAAAGTTTGAGTTTGCCTAATATATGTGGGTGTACTGTGTGTAATTATTATGTATATATAAATACAAACACATCCATGAATATATTTGAGAAATATTTACAAGTATATGTATTTGTTTATATTTTTATATAATTTATATTATATATAAATACATTTTTTGTACATAAATAACATATTTCTCTTAAATATATATATTAATTTGTGTGTATTTATATATACATATTAATTACACACATTACTCACACATATATTATACAAACTCAAACTTTTATTTTGTGTGCGATTAATCACGATTAATCGTTTGACAGCCCTAATATTATATATATATATATATATATATATATATATATATATGAAAATATGTTTAAATGTAAGTTTAAGATTTATACAAAAAAAATTTATTAGGCTCTTGTTTTTTTTTTATTCTTAATTCATAATATGAATAATATGCAAGGATTTAATTGAAATTCGTAAATCTTGAAAAAAATATATATATTTTTGAGTGTATAAATAAAATTAATCATTTTCAAATTTGCTACAAAACAACCCAAGTTGGGTTGAAGATGGACAAACCCAGTGATTGGGTTGTTTAACCCAACGTGCTGGGTAGTTTTATTGAAATGAAAAATCAGACACATAATTACTAGAGGTAACAATGACAATCAAAAGGTGAACATTTATAAATGAGCAATTTAATAAATGTTTATTGTTTCATTATTATTCATTAAACATATTAATAAATGTTCATACTTTTGTTTCAAGCAATACAGTAATTTTTAAACAGTAGTTGAGTCAAATAACACTACCCAGCAGTTTGGGCAAACATTTAACCCATTCGCTGGGTTAAAACAACTCAATCACTGGGTTTATCCATTTTCAACTTAACTTGGGTTGTTTTTACCCAGCATTGTTTAGAGTGTATGAGAAATTGCATGGTATAAAGTACAAAAAACTATTTAAAAAACAATTTTTCTCTTAAAGAATGTTACAGTTG
This sequence comes from Ancherythroculter nigrocauda, assembly GCA_036281575.1. Classification (NCBI taxonomy): domain Eukaryota; kingdom Metazoa; phylum Chordata; class Actinopteri; order Cypriniformes; family Xenocyprididae; genus Ancherythroculter; species Ancherythroculter nigrocauda. The sequence goes on along the minus strand of VTFQ01000008.1, from coordinate 1,136,186 downwards.
CTCAGTATACAGCAGCAAATGCTAATTAACTTATTAAAGATGCAGCAGAAAGTATGATGATGCAAAAGAAATGTACTGAAATGTGTTTAATAGGGCAGTTTGTGGAGCTCTTCAGCAGGGATCTCCTCTGTAAGGGAAAACGCAAAGGTCAAATGCTTAAAAACAGCATAATATTGGTTACTCTAAAGACCCGTTTATTTAAGTTTTTCTGCACCGAACCATACAGGGTTTTAACAGTGCGAGACGAATATCCACCGAGGCCGCATCGCTTTGCAATTTACTGTAATCGGGCATCTCTAAATGAACACACACATCATATTTGCACCTCTGCGAGTTATTAGTAATCAGCTTTCAAGCATTATGCGGATACATTTCAGCTCAAGGGCGTTGACGGAGCCGTTACTGTATGTGGTTATCATGCCGTGCTAATGCATTAAACATAGCTGTTATCTGCTTGACCGTAGATGCGTATCCTAACAGGATGTGGCCTGTCTGCACCGCAAGCATTCGAGCGCATATAACCTTACAATCGCTGAGTGTGTATGTGTGCACACATCTATCTCTCCCTGAACCATTTATGCAGAAGCTGAGCCGTGTATTAAAGTTGGCATAAGCTTGCTGCAGGCCTGCATGTTTAGATTGATGATACTGGAGTAAAGGTTGGGATTTGTTTAGCTCCGTGGCAGTCCACTCGCCGACTGATTTCTATTAATGACCTTATTATGGAAGCAGAGCATTCAGACAAGCTGTTTACCTGCCCGGGGCACACGCCACTGCTAGAACTGATTGCACACATTCATCAATAAGAACTAGAATCCAATAATCCAATACTGGCTCCTGCTCGGCGTGTGCCGCAGACTGTTCAGCGGTCTTCTCTCCAATGAGTTTATGAGGATAAAAATGAGGCACTTAATCCAGAACGGGCACACATCACACCAGGCAGACAGCCAGATCCCTCTGCATCATCATCATCATCATCATCATCATCCTGGTGTGGAGAGAGAGAGAGAGAGAGATCGGAGGCTGCTGGTTCAAGTTCAGGAATATGGAGGTGGTGTTTGACTGACAGCTGAGGTTGAAACCTGCGAAGACAACAGCAGTGCAAGGTGCACAGTATCAGCGCCCACTAACATCTATGGCATTTATGATTTGCTGCCTGACAGAAGCTTTCACCCTCTTTCACGACAGCACTGAAGATCTGAGCCTACTGTAGCAGATGCAAAGACGACCAAACAAAGATCATCAATCTGTTATGTATTAAGTATGAAAGTATTAATTTCTCTTACAAAAATCATATTGATCTCAAACTTTTGAATGCCAATTATTAGAAAATATATTGAGAGCACGCTATCCCATAAATGGCACCATTTGTGTAGATTTGCAGGAAGAGCGTTCCAAATCAGTCACTTATGAGGTTCCTTTTCAGGATGCTGCTTTAAAAAGAAGCTGTCTATGTAAACACTAAGGCAGGTCACTAGGTTTGGGAACAGAACCCATGAGGCATTTATGTCCTATACTAATGCTCAATGGCTCACAGCTTGTCCTTTTTATATATATATATATATATATATATATATATATATATATATATATATATATATATATATATATATATATATATATAACAAATAAGTAGACTTCAGACCACAGGCTTCAGCAGCTCTTAACACAACTGGAGCTGTCCAGTGCTGAAACTGTGACTCATACTGTTCAATCCTGCTCCTGGAGGGCCACGGTCCTGTAGAGCTCAGCATTAAACACACCTGAACCAGCTGATCGAGGTCTCACTAGGCATACTGCAAACTTCCAGGCAGGTGTGTTGAGGCAAGATGGAGCTGAACACCGCTGGACAGGTTTGGACACCCCTGCTGTGTGGCATCTCAGATATCACACTAGATTATATGCACTCTTTAAATTATACATTTTAGAATGTTCAATGAATATTGCCAATACTCCCTTAAATGTCCCTATGTTTATAGCAAGTCATGGAAGTGAAAGTGACATGTAGCCAAGTATGGTGTCCCATGCTCAGAATTAGTGCTCTGCACCTTTAATGCCTCTTTCACAAGATGTAATATAAGTCTCTGGTGTCCCCAGAATGTGTCTGTGAAGTTTCAGCTCAAAATACCCCACAGATCATTTATTATAGCTTGTCAAAAAAAAACAAAAAAAAAAAACGCTGTTTTTAAATGCGTCCCTTTAAATGCAAATGAGCTGCTGCTCCCGCCCCCTTTCCAGAAGAGGGCGGAGCTTTAACAGCTCAACAACAACAAAGCTGGAGAATCTCACGCAGCCAAAATGAGGATTGTCAGTAACGGTGTTCAGCCTTACATTGTTCAAACCGGAGTCGACACTGATGGAGAGACTCAGGAAGAAGTTACAACTTTTAAAATGAAAAAGCCATTCAAGTGAGCCACATTGGGCCTCTGTTTTGTAGCAACGTTGTATTTGACAGACCTACCAGGCAGAAATTAAACAACAATTGCAACATTCACTCCAAATAATAGTAATCAAAGAGATCAGAGGGAGTGGGGGTTGTATTTTAATTGCCAGCTAATTTAGCTTAAACTGCAGAGTTAGCACCCCATGAATTAAACAGTGAAAGTGGTATTTCATCAGGAGAGTGGAGGCGTGCATCCTTTTATTGTTCCATAATTAATGGTACCAGTTTTCGCACCGCACTAAAAGACAAATGGGGGCCTTTTTGCCATGACCTAATTGGAGCCTCCTGTCTAAAATTACATGTTAGCAAGTGGAGGTTGGAAAATAACTGCAAATGGGTCATCAAGGAGCATTACTGGCCTGTGAAAGTTATCAAAAGTGAGGGGTGACTTACCCACTCCACTTTAAAGAGGCAGATTTTCACTTTCTGATTTTACTTATGAAATGTCCTTGCTCTCTTTTTCTTATACTTTTATAGTTCAAATATGCACAATGTCCTAGATGGGCCTCTTAAAACAATCAGAAATAGCTCAACTTGGGGGTCTTTGAGGTTCATGGAATGTTGAATTAATATATTGATTTTATTGTATTTCTAGCAAAAGAAATGAAAAGCCATAACATGTATTTGCAATAACACTGACCTAAACACAGTTAGAGATTTGTATTGTACTTTACAATAAATCTAGCCCAAATGTACACTTTAACCCTTTCATGCATAGAGGTTACTACAGCGGACAGCTAAAGCATTTTCTTGCTATGGGTTTTGATGGCATAGTTGCACATCAACCTCTACAGTGGACTCTAGTGCATCATACTATACATTGCCACCAAGTTGCAAACCATTGTATGTCGATTTTCCCCCTCCAAACCAAGATGGTCGATGGCCAGTCAGAAATGGCAAGTTACTCCAGAATATCCATCCATTCCTTCTATCCTAGGAGACTCTTGAAGGTAAAATACTTTTTACTTCATCTACAGTAACGTTTTTGACAGCAAATAAATGTATTTGTGTTATTAGAATGTAATTTGCATTAACATCAAAAAATAATGATTACATACATGAGTATGTAATCCGAAGTAATGTATGTTACTTGTGCTGCATAACTTTACTCCTTACATCAAAAAAGTAATGTGCTTACATAATGCACGTTACTTCACTCGTAACATCAAAAAAGTACTCTGATTAAGTAACACACGTTACTTGTAATGCGTTACTTCACTCGTAACATCAAAGAGTAATCTAATTATGTAACGCACGTTACTTGTAATGTGTTGCATCACTCGTAACATCAAAAAGTACTCTGATTACGTAATGCACGTTACTTGTAATGCATTACTTCACTCGTAACATCAAAAAGTACTCTGATTACGTAATGCACGTTACTTGTAATGCATTACTTCACTCGTAACATCAAAAAGTACTCTGATTACGTAATGCACGTTACTTGTAATGCATTACTTCACTCGTAACATCAAAAAGTAATCTGTTTACGTAACGCGTCACTTCACTCGTATCAAAAAGTAATCTGATTACATAATGTGCGTTACTTGTAATGTGTTACTTCACTTGTAACATCAAAAAGTACTCTGATTAAGTGACGCACGTTACTTGTAATGCGTTACTTCATTCGTAACATCAAAAAGTACTCTGATTAAGTGACGCACGTTACTTGTAATGAGTTACTTAATTCGTAACATCAAAAAGTACTCTGATTAAGTGACGCACGTTACTTGTAATGCGTTACTTCACTCGTAACATTAAAAAGTACTCTGATTAAGTAACACACATTACTTGTAATGCGTTACTTCACTCGTAACATCAAAAAGTAATCTAATTATGTAACGTACATTACTTGTAATGCGTTACTTCACTCGTAACATCAAAAAGTAATCTGATTACGTAACGCGTCACTTCACTCGTATCAAAAAGTAATCTGATTACATAATGTGCGTTACTTGTAATGTGTTACTTCACTCGTAACATCAAAAAGTAATCTAATTATGTAACGTACATTACTTGTAATGCGTTACTTCACTCGTAACATCAAAAAGTAATCTGATTACGTAACGTACATTACTTGTAATGCGTTACTTCACTCGTAACATCAAAAAGTAATCTGATTACGTAACGCGTCACTTCACTCGTATCAAAAAGTAATCTGATTACATAATGTGCGTTACTTGTAATGCGTTACTTCACCCGTAACATTAAAAAGTACTCTGATTAAGTAACACACATTACTTGTAATGCGTTACTTCACTCATAACATCAAAAAGTAATCTAATTATGTAACGTACATTACTTGTAATGCGTTACTTCACTCGTAACATCAAAAAGTAATCTGATTACGTAACGCGTGTTTCATCACTCGTAACATCAAAAAGTAATCTGATTACATAATGCACGTTACTTGTAATGTGGTACTTCACTCGTAACATCAAACTAATCTGATTACTTAACGCACGTTACTTGTAATGTGTTATTTTACTCCTTACATCAAAAAGTAATCTGATTACATTACGCATGTTACTTGTAATGCATTACCCCCAACACTGCTCATTTCAGATGGCATTGAAAACACCTGATCACTAGGTTTTCTCAGAGGTGAGCTATCGTAGAAATGTGTCCATCTTGAACATAATCAGAATTATCAGCTAATAAGGGTAAATCAACATACTCCAGTAGACTGGAGGGAGCATGAGTGTTTTTTTTTTTACATAATCTTAGTTGGGTTTCCACAGTTGTACCTTGTAGAGATCTCTGACACAATCACGTCCTCATGTTCTGATATCAAAGACATGCAGAGTTCAACTTGTAAGAAGTTCAATTGCATTTGGGTTAAAACAGTTGAAGGTTCTATATAAAGAGAAATGTCTTTAATGAGTGCATAATACTTTTATGTTTAACTGGTTAGTTATTTATTTTTTTGTAATGATAAAGTATGTTTATGTGCTGTTTAATTAATAAAATGTAATTAAAATTGCAAATAAATTAAAAGAAACTTAATTATAAAACTAAACCCATAAAATAATCCCATGCATGATGAGAACCCCTAAAGGGCCTGACAGAAGTGTCTATATAGAACCTTTTCTGACAAAACTGCAAAAACATTGTTGGTGTTGTTAGTATACTGTAATTATATTGTTCAGTGCCCATTCAAACATAGACAAATGTATTTTGGGCATTCAATAATATAGTCAAAAACCAAAACAATCCATTTGTAACAATGCAGCAGAGATAGATTGCTAACCATCTATACTGTGTTGTAAAGGCGTCTTGATTTTCCCCATGCCACATTATAACCACGGCAGTAATGATGGGGTTTTGTTTTCGTAAGGTGAGTGATGTATCTGTAAAGCTGAGATGAGGGAGGAATGCAGACAGATCCATTACGGAGCCATTAGACACACTTCTAATGAGCGAGTCATCAGAAATGATCAGGGCCAGGGCACGACACGTGTTCCTGTCTCCGACAATAAAGAGATATTGTTTGGTTAAGAAATGACAAATCATTTCGCTGACAAATTGCATTCAGCAGAAACTCAATTTGTGCTCTCGCATTTCATTTCAAATTGTGTTCAGGTCTAGACTCGATACATGAGAAATTTAACATATGAATCTAAATTAATTGGCTCTTTGTTTTTGTATTTTAACAGCAAATTTCTGTCATTATTCTCTTATTCTGTCATTCTGTGTGACGTTTTTTAGAGCACAGAACACAAAAGTAGAAATTTTGTAAACTATATTCCAAGTCTTTGGTAGTGATACTACTGCTAAAGTGAAAAAAGGCTGAGTAAATAATGACAGATTATTAACTCTCAGTAGAACATGCATTCTGTACACTCTAAAAAATGCTGGGTTAAAAACAACCCATGTTGGGTTGAAAATGGACAAACCCAGCGATTGGGTTATTTTAACCCAGCAGTTGGGTTAAATGTTTGCCCAACGTGCTGGGTAGTTTTATTTAACTTGACTATTGTTTAAAAATCACTATATGGCTGACTTAAAATGAACCCAAAATAGGTTGGAAATTAAAAATCAGACCCATAATTACTAGAGGCAACAATAATAATCAAAAGGTGAACATTTATTGATAAGAAATTTAATAAATGTTTATTGTTTGATTATTGTTCAATTTATTAAACTTATTAATAAATTATTCAACTTATTAATAAATGTTAATTTATTAAACATTAATAATTTCCAACATAATTTGGGTTCATTTTAAGCGAGCAATACAGTAATTTTGAACAATATTTGGGTTAAATAAAACTACCCAGCAGGTTGGGCAAACATTTAACCCAACCGCTGGGTCAAAACAACCCAATCACTGGGTTTGTCCATTTTCAACCCAACTTGGGTTGTTTTTAACCCAGCATTTTTTAGAGTGTATCAAAAACTGAGCAACAAAAACAATAGGCAAAAAACTTATTCAACTAAAATAAACTTAGAAATAAATAGACTGAAAGCAAAACGGATCCTTCCACATGTTGCACAGCATTTTCTGGTCCTTTGCTTTTAGTCAGTGTACATTAGCAACAGACGTTATTTGTTCATGGCAAAGAAAAGGCCTGCATGGGTCACCTCATGTAAAGATTGAAGTTATTCGCCTGAGTGACTCTCTGAATGAAGCAAGCATACTGTCTACCACTCTTTCATTGTCCACTCATCTTTTATTCCCCCGTCCAGACAGTGTCCTCCTCCTACTCTCCTTCAACCTACAAAGAAATACTGCAACTTCAATTACTAAGAATTCACTTATTACAAAGAACTGAACTATTTTAGAGATTATGTCGTTGTCTAACCTTGGAAAATATTTTGACAGTCATCTTTGCAGCCAAGAAATAGGTCCATTTTAAGGCTTGTACAGAAGTTTGAGGGTCTGACGAGTGACGACACTCCTAAATTCTTCTGTCTGAAGTTGCCAGCTTCACTCTGATTGGCTGATATGCAGCTTCCAGAATTCAAAAAGTTCATTTTTACAGTATTTTCCATCAGAGGAAAAACAGCTCTTGTTACTTCCATAACGGTTTAATGATTTATACATTTCTGCCCAGAGAAATGTACAATTAAGTAAAATAATTTAGAATAAATAGAATTAAACAAAAGTGAATATTTTGCTTTGTCACTCAGAAGTCTATAAAGTTGTACTTCACAGCATAAATTTAACTTAAACTATATTTTAGAACTATAGTAATTAAAATGCGCTGCCATCTGTTTAATTGATTCATTTTTCAGTAAGCTTGACTTCAGTTTGCACACATAAATAACTGATAAGGCCATTCTAGGAGATGAAAAGCTTTTTCTGGAACACTGTAATAATTTAGTGTTGAACCGCATCATTGTACACTTGGGTTGTAATTTTACCTAATCTGTGTTTTTTTTTTTTTTTTTTTTTTCCCCTGCATATTTTTCAATTATCAACGGATGACTTTAGGATAGGACGTGTTTTGGCCCTTAATGTAACTGCAGTATAAAACCATCATTTGGAACATGTGCTAATTTAGGATTAAATGCTGACTTTATTACACTCATTTGTCATCCAGCAGGTTGTTAAGGTTCTATCCCGAGCATCGGTTTGGTTAGAGAGAGCCTGGCCTAATGCAGATAAGTGACAGGCATCATTACATTGGTAATGAAGGAAAAGGTAATGAATTATAAATAGCCTCTCATGGTCCAGCGGTGTCCTACATGCTGTAATTGAAACATGTACTCTCAAGAGATTCTTCCAGGGGAGGAGTGTCGAAACCAGAGGAAACTGCTCCTTTAAATGTCTACATTAAGCAAGAATTCACATTGAACTCATTTCTAAATAAGAGAGAGTGACAGCACACCATATGAAGAAATGCAGAGACAGCTGAATGCCATTGAAATTATTTGACCCCTAGGGCCAGGCAAGCATTTTCCTGTTTGCCCAGAAAAGAAAAAAAAAAAAAAAAGTTTTATAATTATATTTAAATATACACTCACCGGCCACTTTATTAGGTATAGATTGCCTTCAGAACTGCAGATTTATCAGCTGCACATCCATGATGCCAATCTCCAGTTCCACCACATCAAAAGGTATCAAGAATTAAGATGCATTTTGGTCGATTGGATCACAAGAGGATGACACTAAATACAGGTGTAAACGGTGTCTAAAACATTTTGAGCTTGTCCACTTGAAAACATCCTTCTGTGAGATGATGTGGCTTCTTACACAGAATAATGCACACAACATATTATTTCATAGTATTCTATACAGTGATAAAGGCTATGTTGATCAGCATTGCATTATAAATATACTTTATTGTCATGAAAATACATGAGAAGGCTTGAAGAACTCAGATATTGTCACAGTCATGTGTTTATTAATCATGTTTAACCAATCAAAGCCTCTTCTGTTGATTCAGCTACAGCGATAGTATGATGCCCATTGGGATTTTACGGAGCCCTGCACATGACATGCATGAAAAGTAAATGCAATGCAAATGTATTAAGCTAAATCGTGCGCACGCTTTACTAATTCGTTCCCTCAATTTGCTAAATCATGTGCACGATTTATAAATTGAGGAAACAAAATAGCAAATTGTGTGCACGATTTAGCAAATTGAGGGAACGGATTAGTAAATTGTGCGCATGATTTATAAATCGAGGGAACAAAATAGTAAATTATGTGCAAGATTTAGCAAATCAGGGGAACAAAATAGTAAATCATGCTCACAACTTTTTTTCCTGCATGTCATGTGCGGGGCTGTGTAGGATTTCTCGGAACGACATGCGTTATCACACTTCTGCTAGGCATATTTGGAGTTTCTGCATGAGTGCGCCCTCTGGCTTTCAGATGGAGCAGCATTTACTACTGATCACAGAGCCGTGCTTCACTGACAAGCTGCGCATAAATAAATAAATAAATAAATAAATAAAAATCTCAGTCTTTGCCAGATTGCATTCAGTTTAATTTCAATTAAATCATGCAGCCCTAATTCTTACCCTACCATTTGAATGTTGCAGCAGAAATCAAGACTCATCAGACCAGGCTTATTTGAGTTACTGTTACCTTTCTATCAGCTGGACCAGTCTGGCCATTCTCCTCTGATCTCTGGCATCAACATACATAATTTAATTCGACAATTATTTCTTATATCTATATCTACCAGAAAATTGAGGACTATCAATTCAGCCGTCCTTGACAAAGCTTAAATATAAAACACTGAGCTTTCTTCTGTACTGTGAAAAGTTAGCTATTTTTCCTTTGGGGCCTTTGAAGAATTAGCTCTTCTTTTCTTTCTTGGCAGACTCACCTATTCAAAGTGTCCCACGGCACCAATTATTCCTCGTTCTTCCAAAAGTTACACTTGCTAGACTTCTTCATAATAGCAGATTGTGCAGGCAAATCAATAGACCAATAGTGGAAAAGAAGAGGAACAGGTTACAAGAGAACAATTTGTTGACAACATAGTATGGATAATAATAGGCGAGTGAATAACATGCCAGGGCATCAGGCCAAACATCACAATATTTAATACACATATTTCATTGGGTTCTATCATGTCCAATGGCGAATCTCTTTTCTTATTTAATTTAATTCATGAAATTGAATGTAATAAATTCACACAGTTCAGCGGGTTTAATCCATGAAGTCTCAGCTGACCTCGCCTGCATGTTTTATGATTGTGGGAAAAAAGCGGACAGCCATTTACTGGAGGAAGACACACTTTATCAGAGCCACAGAGACAAGAAGAGCTGCTCTCCTGCGCGGTTTAGCATCCTCAGTGAAAGTTGTTTGCTTTGTGTTCATTTATCAAGAACAAGTTATGTGGAGGAAGCAACATAAAGCCAGGTACCTTCAGAAGGTCATACTTCATTCTTCTAAACTGCACACATGCAGTCTCCATAGCAACAGACAGACTTCAGGAGTCCTTAGTCAACACAGCCTAGTGACAAATTCAGAGCAGCGCGGTGACATGACAAACACTCGAACTAATTAACAAAAATTACAGTTAAGTGTCTAATTGTTGGTGCACACACAAAAACACTGCTTTTATGACAGCTGAAATAAGTTTATTCATCATGACAGATGTTTGTTCAGTTTACCCAAGCTGAACAAATGCATGCTACGCAACACAAATCCAAAACATCTGGTCACAATTGTTACGGTGTGGCGACCAACACACGTGAATATCAAACAGTAACAGTCTTTATTTAAATCAAACAGGAGATCACTGAAAAATAATCAGTAAGAAACACATTCATCAGTGAGAGACGGGGGTGTGTATAAACAGGACTAAATGAGCGAGTTAACAAGGAACAGGTGCGACACAGTAGGTTACTATGGAAACAGATGAAAACACACTGGAAAACTTGGGCTGTGTTCGAAATCGCCCCCTATACCCTTAAATAGGCACTATTTGAGGGGACAGCCATTTGTAGGGGTGTCCCAAACTATAGTGGATGTTATCGAATGCACTCATTCAATCCCATAATGCACCATAAAACGAGTGTACAACCAGCAGCTGCTTCTCATTTCGAAGGCTGCGTCCTCCGGAGCTCGCATTTAAAGGTTGCATACATCATTGAGGCAGTCTCATTTAAGAGAAGTAACTGTTAGATTGTAAAGTAAGAAAGAAATAACAGTATTTTACAACTCATGAGGATCAATAGTCAATTTTATTACAGTTACTTTTCTTAAATAAGACATCCTTGATGATGTATGCAGCCTTCAAATGCAGCCTTCAAAGCCTCTAAAATGAGACACAGCTGATGTACGCTTAACGGATAGAGAAAACCATAATGCACTGGGAGGGTCGCGCCGAATGAATTCCCACGTCTCTCCAGAAGATGGCACTCGCAGCCGAATCATCCATCCATCCATCCATCCATCCATTTTCCAAACCGCTGGCCCAATGTGGCTACAACATAATATCATACAGGTATAAATTCCTGTTTAATTGATTATTAAATTATTTAATGCTAGTTTCTATGACAGAAATCAAGATAAATCTTGTGATTATTAAACAGCAAGTGTTTAATTCGTTTTCATTCACTCCTTCAAGTGGACTTGAAGGAGTGAATGAAGTGTAGCACGCTGGGTTTTTCTCCTAGGGGTTTTTTTCCACCCCTGGGAGTCAGCCGACATTGGCTTAATGTAGCACCATCTTGTATATGTTACATATTACCACGCTTGTTTGTACAGCTTATTTTTAACCACTTTTCTTTTTTCTGTGCTTCTAATATGTAAAGCTGCTTTGAAACAATTACCAATTGTAAAAAGCGCTATATAAATAAATTTGACTTGACTTGACTTGACTATATTAGTGGACTAATGTAGGGAATAGGGAATGAGGATATAGGGGGAGATTTTGAACACAGCCTTGGTCAACTAAGGGGCCGTTTACACGACACCGTCTTCAACTAAAATCGGAAAACGTTTTATGCGTTTTGGCTGTTCATTTTGGGGGCCTAAATACGCAAACATTTGAAAATGGTTTTCAAAGTGCAAGTGTAACGGAAGCAAGCTACTAAGAGCTGTGCATGTAAACCTCACTCCCCTGATCTCAAGAGGCACTCTAGTGACTTAGCCTCCTTGTTAGAGCACCAGACTCCCATGCTGGTGGACCCGGGTTCGCTTAGAGTGGGCGGTTCGAACAGGAGGGGTTACAATGGTGCCGTGACCCGGATGGGAGTGAGGTTTAGAAGGGGGAGTGCAACGGAGGCCAGCTAGTAAGAGCTGTGCATGTAAACCTCACTCCCCTGATCTCAAGAGGTGCTCTAGCAACTGACGTTAGAGACTGCGGTCTTTAGCCTCCTTGTTAAAGCGTCCGACTCTCATGCGAATGGACCCGGGTTTGAGTCCCGCTTAGAGCAGGTGGTTCGAACAGGAGGGGTTACATTGGTGCCGTGACCCGGATGAGAGTGAGGTTTAGAGGGGTAAGTGTAACGGAGGCCAGTTAGTAAGAGCTGTGCATGTAAACCTCACTCCCCTGATCTCAAGAGGCGCTCTAGCGACTTAGCCTCCTTGTTAGAGCACCCGACTCCCATGCTGGCGGACCTGGGTTCGAGTCCCGCTTAGAGAGGGCGGTTCAAACAGGAGGGGTTACATTGGTGCCGTGACCCGGATGGGAGTGAGGTTTAGGGGGGTGAGTGCAACAGAGGCCAGCTAGTAAGAGCTATACATGTAAACCTCACTCCCCTGATCTCGTGAGGCACTCTAGCGACTTAGCCTCCTTTTTAGAGCACCCGACTCCCATGCTGGCGGACCTGGGTTCGAGTCCCGCTTAGAGAGGGCGGTTCAAACAGGAGAGGTTACATTGGTGCCGTGACCCGGATGGGAGTGAGGTTTAGGGGGCTGAGTGCAATGGAATAAGAATAATATGAATCTTTATTGTCATTGTATGTATACAGTAGTACACAACAACGAAATTAAAATGAGCCATTCTAAAAGAGGCATAGATACTTTAGACAACATCAATATTGCACATAAACAATACACCACATATATAAGTGGTTATTTACAATGTGAGAGTCAGATTTTGATTTAGAGCAGCCACAGCTCTAGGGAAAATAATGTTCTTATACCTGCTTGCTAGCATGGCTTTATAATGACTACCTGATGGTAATAGTTCAAAGAAATGGAGGCCTGCTAGTAAGAGCTGTTCAAGTAAACCTCACTCCCCTGATCTCAAGAGGTGCTCTAGCAACTGACGCTAGAGACTGCGGTCTTTAGCCTCCTTGTTAGAGCGCCCGACTCTCATGCGAACGGACCCAGGTTTGAGTCCCGCTTAGAGCGGGTGGTTCGAACAGGAGGGGTTACATTGGTGCCGTGACCCGGATGGGAGTGAGGATTAGAGGGGTGAGTGTAATGGACGTCGGCCGGTAAAGGCTGTGCATGCAAACCTCACTCCTCTCAAGAGGCACACTAGAGACTGTGGTCTTTAGCATTTTTGATTAACATGCCCGTCTCCCATGCCAGAGACACGGTTTGAATCCTGCTTACAGCTTGTCGAGTAGGACTGGTTAAACAAGGTTTTTAAACAATACCTTTATCACCTCTGTGTAAACAAAAACGGTGATGTTATGTGCATACATATTACGTGTTCAGTCTATAGGCACGTAGTGTTTCTTTACAGAGTGACACCGCCATCTACTGGCCTGGCAGCATAATACAGCGTTTTCTTTTCGCATATCCGTGTGAACAGAGATCGTTTTGACAACTTTGTCATCATTGTTTGCCCTTTAAGGCAAACAGGAACTGGGAAAACATGAAACTAAACCAAAACAGAACATAAACCTACCAACAATGTCATAGTTTAATCCATTTATACCGGTAAACTATAACTTACTAAGATCACACCACACTGCAAATAAGATCACTGTCAGTAAGTCAAATATGTTGACAGTCCATTACCGTTCAGGAGGTGAAAAGCATTCACAACTTCTGGTGTGACCGTTCTTTTTTAAATTGCTTTGTGTGACAATCTTCATCTCATCTGTTGTTATATATCTGAGAAATCTGAAGACGGCATCTGTTTGATTGTTAGAATCTTTCCTCTAAATATAAAGTACCTTTATTTGTCATTCAGATGTCACTAGTGCATCAGTATGCCACAGAATTATTGCTAGGTTCTGCCTGTAATTATAAATCCAAGAGTAAAACAACAAGAGAGGCTCATTTACATAGGACACATTGAGCGAGTGTGTATGTGTCGTTCTCATTATCTCAGAAATCCACCTGTGATGAAGCCAAACAACAACACGGCAAAGGTTTTATGAGTATATATTTTAGGCTGATGGGATTCTGCATTTCTCAAACAAAAAGTCAAGGGTAACAACTTTTAAGGAATGAGCCTCACTACTCATTTCTTTATTCATTTTCTAGTTCAAACAAATCATTTTTTTTTAAGTTACTTTCACAGAGTGAATTCATCATCAAGTACAAAGATGAATGGACATGTTATTGTTGCTATTGTAATTAATTATACTGCCGTTCCAAAGTTTGGGGTTGGTAAGATTTTTTACCTTTTTGAAAGAAGTCTTATTAATATCAAGATTTTTTTCCAAGTGGATGCACAATAGATTGACTACACTTAACTAATTCTCCCAGATAAATGTGTTGTTGTTGTTGTTGTTGTTGTTTAACTTGATAGACATTACTGTATTATATATGTACTGTTTTTTGCCATAAACTTAAAGGTGCCCTCGAATGAAAAATTGAATTTATCTTGGCATAGTTGAATAACAAGAGTTCAGTACATGGAAATGACATACAGTGAGTCTCAAACTCCATTGTTTCCTCCTTCTTATATAAATCTCATTTGTTTAAAAGACCTCCGAAGAACAGGCGAATCTCAACATAACACCGATTGTTACGTAACAGTCGGGGTGTACGCCCCCAATATTTGCATATGCCAGCCCATGTTCCCAACAATATGAAAGGCATTAGACAAGGGCAGCCAGTATTAACGTCTGGATCTGTGCACAGCTGAATCATCAGACTAGATAAGCAAGCAAGAACAACAGCGAAAAATGGCAGATGGAGCAATAATAACTGACATGATCCATGATATCATGATATTTTTAGTGATATTTGTAAATTGTCTTTCTAAATGTTTCGTTAGCATGTTGCTAATGTACTGTTAAATGTGGTTAAAGTTACCATCGTTTCTTACTGTATTCACAAAGACGAGAGCCATCGCTATTTTCATTATTAAACACTTGCAGTCTGTATAATTCATAAACACAACTTCATTCTTTATAAATCTCTCCAACAGTGTAGCATTAGCCGTTAGCCACGGAGCACAGCCTCAAATTCATTCAGAATCAATGTAAACAATATAACAGTATACAATACTCACATAATCCGCCGCATGCATGACGAACACTTTGTAAAGATCCATTTGAGGGTTATATTAGCTGTGTGAACTTTGTTTAGGCACTGTTTATAGGCAAGCGCGAGCTCCATGGGCGGAGAGCACGAGATTTAAAGGGGCCGCACAGCATAAATCAGCTCATATTTAATGATGCCCCAAAATAGGCAGTTAAAAAAATTAATTAAAAAAAATCTATGGGGTATTTTGAGCTGAAACTTTCAGGGGACACCTTAGACTTATATTACATCTTGTAAAAAAAAAAAAACGTTCGATGGCACCTTTAAGATGTAAGAAATGAAAGTACAAGCCTTGATGCTCAGTGTTAATGAAGAGGTTAATTCCACTGACTGAAGACTGAGACGAGTTTCAGAATGGTTAATTCATTGGCCACCCACAAAGCTGTCAATTACAAGGGATTTCAAACTTCTAATATATTCTCTCACATTCTCTTTTGTGCTGACACACACATTCATTCACAGTACACACTCTCACAAGCAGATGCTACTAAATCCTGTTTACACGAGTCCAGACCCAAACAGCTGACCGGCTCATTTGTGGGTCATGTTGTAATCATGCGAAATTCAGTGTTGTGCAACTGCAATGTGTTCAAACAATGATCATGCAGCATACAGTATAATCGTGGCTTTCTTCTCAAATTAAGTGAATTAAAATATAAAATGTCCAAATCCAACTCACAACATATTCTTTTCTTTCTCTTTCTCCACATTTCCTGTAAAATCTCACTATGGTTAAAATTACTTTAAAAAAATATATTTTTTTATTTTTTTATTTTATTTTAAATTATTTAAATTTCTGCCACAACTTCCAATAATGGCCAAATAGAGTGCAACAGTCGGCTTCTGGAAGTAAAAACTCTATTCATTTTCTCCATAGAGAAATTGATTTTTAACAATAAATTATAAACCTTTAAAGATAGCCTACTCTGAGCTATGAGGTTGTTAATCCATGGTATTTAGTTCTGCTGAAGACGTCAGCCCACATTATTTCGGCTTATTTATAAAATAATCGTGATGTTTAACAGTGCAATTTCTGGTTAAAAAAAACTACATTACCCATGATGCTGCACAGAAAATGACGCCAATCAGAGGCCCTGCCCCAAATGGCACACTTCATAGCACTTTCAGTCTTGTGGACTTACAATGGCTGCCATTAGGGTGCCCCATATGTCAATTTTAGGTCTCAGAAGGGTGCTTGTGAGCGCCCCCTTGTGGCCCGCACTGGTGTGAGCTCCACAGCAGACATCTTCCCGACAGTCAAAGCTCGTAGGAAGACCGCAAGTGTTTAGGGTGCCATTTGGGACAGGGCAAGAGAGTCGACATGCTACAACATGCTACAAAATAACACTTTAGCTTCGCCCACTCCTTCAATGCACTCTATTAAGAAAACTTAAAACATGTATAAAACATGCACATTTTGCTGTTCTAAATACAATTTTTACCAACCAACTGACAACTACATTTATTTACCCAACTTTATTATTTTTTTTTAATTGTTTGCATTCATGTTTTAAAAACTCAATTATTCATACTCTCGCTGCTAAAAGACAAACAGACTTTAAAACAGCAGATCACACAATTTTCCCTTTAAAAATCTGGAGTTGAGGCAGCCTGCAGTTTATGTCTCCCTTTCTTCTTATTTCCAATTACTCTGAACCACACTCTCTCTGTGATCTGCTAACGTTTGTTTCTATACCAGCTCTGATGCATGAATTACACAGATTCAGGGCAAATGAAGCAGGTCTGAGAGGTTGTAGACATTTCCTTCAGTGCCCTCTGCTCTCTCGGAGCAGGAATGGAGGAGATCAATGTGCAGGCATTAATTCACTAGGGCACTTATCCAATAGGTTGACTGACAGGCACTAAGCTGGTGTCGGAGAGATTGTTAGAGAACATCCATTCAGTTGTAGGTTCTGAAGAGAGCGAAAGGACAGAAAAGAGCAAACAAACAGTGCTGTCAATGTCACGAGAGGGCAGACACCAAAAAGAGTGCAGAAAATAGAGGCAGAGTTATTTTAGTATTACTGATATACTATTACTGTTTATGTTTAGAAATAGGTTTTATTTTAATAGTTTGTTTTTCTTTTTAATAATTTTTTAAAAATATATCTATATAATACTTATTAGGGGTGTAACAGTACATGTATTCATCCCGAATCGTCACGGTTTGATGCATACAGTCAGTCACAGGCGATCCACACTCCAATCCAGTAGGGGGCGCACACGGTAATGCAACACTGTTTGCTAACCGCCACAACAGGAAAAAGTGCAGAAGAAGAAGAACAGAGGATCTATGCATAGATATGTTTACGTGTAATCTCTAAACTAGTGTTTCATCCGCAGAAAGACATCAATAAAACAGCTTGAGAATAATATCTCATGTAGCATCACATTTACCTCAGGCAAGTAATTTAGTGTCCACAGCATGTTAGTTCACTAGAGAAATGAACTCTTTCACTAAATATATGCACTATATTAGCTTATATATTCATTATTTACTTTACCTGTTAGTAATGTCTTAATTATTTAATATATGTTTAACAAATTTGTCATGAAAACAAGTTATGACAGCAACTGTGTAAATGATTATATTTCAAAAATGAATTGGAGAAGAAAATAATTGAAAATTATGTCAATAAACAACCAGTGCTGAAGAGGACAGACTTCATTTAAATTATTATATATAAATTATATAATTATGTTGATCTCAGTGGAGATCTGAGTTTCTCTGTCAAATGTGTTGTTGTTTTATCAAAGGAACCGCGTCTGCATGTTCTTCAGAGCACGTGAACAGAAATGCTTTTGTGATCATTCAGATATTCCGTTCAACACAGGAGCTCATTGAGGAATCCCTCTGTGTGCTGTGGGGAAGGGCTGGGATGGAGGGATAGACTGAATGAGGGATAAAAGGCTAGAGAAAGATGAAAGACAAGGGGCCGCAAGGAACGGCGATGATAGATAGATTGGAGCGGCACTGACACAGGACAGAGGAGCCATGGAGAATTACAGAAGAGTAAGAAACAAAAGGTCAAACGCTACATATCCAGTCTGTTTACATCATACATCTGAGTCTGCTGGCTCTCAGACTAACCACACACCTATTTTCTGTTGCTCAGGAACTTTAATGCCAGCCCAAAGGTAGACAAGTTACAGCTGTTTGAGACAACCAGAGCTGAAATAAATAATGAAAACGATGCTTCATCACTAAATCTCTTTGTTCTGAGGTGTGTCAGCTCTTGCATTCAGAGGCTGCGGCTCACACCACTGTGATGAACAAACAGATAAAAGAGAATTTCTGAGGGAATCAATGCCGCACATCTGCTATTATGATGACAGTTCCATGATAAATAAATAACAGCCTAATTAATTACCTATTTTTAACAGTCAACAGATGTCTGTTTTGTTAAAGCACATAGTTTCATAAAGTTTTTTTTTTTTTTTTTAGAAATTAATACTTTTATGCAGTGTACATATTAAATTGATACAGAGCCCCTAAAGGGACTAGAGTTGGGTATCCTTTGAATTTTAATGATTCCGATTCAAATTCAGATTCTGCCTATCGATTCCTATTTCGATTCCAATAAGGTTAAAAACAAAACAAAACAATAAACATGTATATAAAATCAACATTTATTCTAAGTCTTATTGCAAAGCATTTCATTGTAGCTGAATACTATGAACAAAAATCAACAGGATAAAGAACACTTAAATAAGGAACTTCTGCCTATGGTTTAAAAATACCGTAGCAAAAACAACTAGCGTATCTAATATAAATTTCAAACATTGTTAAAAACAATTGAACACTCAGTAACTAAAAGAGAACAAATAAACATTAGCAATCGCACAAATAAATACAACTGAACAAAGATACGATTTAAAAACAGTGTTTTATGATTTTCAGGTACAGAAACTGTAATCTAATGTATAATAACACTGCACTTATACATAATATAACAATACTTATAAAATATACATTACAAATAGATACAAAAGTTACTCAAGAACAGGGAGTGAATTTTCTTTTGTTGTTTGATTAGTTTATTATAGAGACGGCAGCAGGAATATTAGGCTGTTGTCACTTTAATGTTTAAACTGACAGGACCTAAAACAAACTAATGATAAACTTTCACTCTATGATGGTTAAACTTTGCAATCAATCAGAGAATCATGTGCATTTCAAACCTTAGTGCCTGGTCTGTATGACTATCATCTATGATCCCTATACTTGACATTGCACATCCTGCTATGTGACTATCATGGATGAGCACATTGCGATATTATTCATCGTTTATTATAGCTTATCAAAATTTGCCTCTATTTGGGTGTGAGCTGCTGCTCCCGCCCCCTTTCCAGAATAGGGCGGAGCTTTAACAGCTCAACAACAACAAAGCTGGAGAATCTCACGCAGCCAAAATGAGGATTGTCAGTAACGGTGTTCAGCCTTACATTGTTCAAACCGGAGTCGACACTGATGGAGAGACTCAGGAAGAAGTTACAACTTTTAGAATGAAACTGGACGTTTCTGAATGGTTAGTGGATAAATTGATGTAGTTGCTGTGGAGTTGATTCAACTCATCCACTAGCATGTGTCGTCATGTTCATCTTTTGTGTTGAATTGACCCTCGTTTGTGAAGCAGTCCGGCGTAAAATGACGGCATGACAACAACACTCTACTACAACAACTCTTCCTCTTCTCTAAAGCAGCCCAACATGGCCCCGCCCCCTTTGCTGTGTGTTCTCGGGGGCGGAGTTTATGTAAATTTTAGGATTGTGATGTCACAAACCCGGGAAGAAGCTCGTTGTAGTCCCTACCAGCCGTTTGTTGTAGTCCTTAAAAAGTGATTTCTGTAAAAGAAAATATCTCTCTTTGCATTGAACTTTGAGTGTCGTAACTTTGCAGATGTTGTTTATGATCAAACAGCAACATTACACACTAACTAAAGTTAAAAAAGTGAAACCATAATTTCTGTTTTAACACCTCTTTCAAATTCTAGCAATTTTTCACAAAATTACTGTATTTTATCTTGTAACATTTTTATTACAATTACCATAATTTCCTTTTCCCCTTAATGGTTTCAGACTTTTTGATCACATCAGCTGAAGTCAGAGTGTCTTCCCCTTCCATTGGCTCAAACTATTTCTTCATCTCCTCACTACTTGTTAAATTCAAGACCTGCAAATAACACACACGTCTCCACCTGCTCAATCCACTGCGATGTGAAATTACCAACCAATCTCAGTTTAAAATGTTTTCCCCCCTCTGCAATTCATATTCTCTGATTGCCTGGGGAGCGAGGTCATTACTTCTGATTGACAGTCATTTGGCTTTGGAACGGACTCTACCCGTTCGGAGCCTGTTAGGCTGCTGAATATCATTAGGTAATGGGAGAATCGAGGAAGCACACACTTCCAGTATAGCCCGCGTGGACAATTGTCTGACCAGAGAAAACCTAAAATAAATTGTAATTTTACTCTTGCAAATGGCTTTGTTTGTACTCTGGCATGCCCTCTCACACGTTTCCAGCCGTCTATGTGATCAGACAGATTGTCTGCTACTTTACCAAAAGACCTTGAAATTACTTATCGTATTGTCTCCGAAACTTTAAAACGGTGAACTTTGGATGAGTAGACAGACTCAGTCCATCAGTGTAAGCCCCCCAGAACGCTGTGGGGTGATGAAGCCGACGAAAAGACCTGATAGATTGGAAGCTGCCAGTTTGATTAAGGCCTGTGGGTTTAGATGCCTATGATAGGACCAGCCCAGAGCCACAAAACCACATTCAACTCACTGCAGCAAGGACACAAAAGTTTAATTGCATCACCTTGGGACACACACTCAATTTTGGATTTTTTTTTTTTTTTTTCACATTTGAGTGAAACTAAAAACTAATAACTGTTTCCTTCTCAGAAGCTTACAGAGTTTTAAATGTATTAATTCGCTTAAACGTAACAGAAGAAATGCCTGCGTGTCAAATTTCACATTGTGTTCATACTGAAAGTCATTTTGGTGCGCATAATGGAATTGAACGATCTGTATATATCCAGCGTATGTTTGTCAAACTATCAGCATGTGGCGAGTTTGAGATAGAGCCACAACATGTGCAAGACAGCCATTATTCTCATTCACATCTACTGTACGCCATGAACAAGAGGACAGCCACACATTATTCTACAGCCTGTATCTGAGGAATCAGCATATTTCTGAACTAATATATATGAACATCACTGTTAAAAGCAAAACCTCCTGATGCAATAAAAAATAAAAAGTAAAATAAAATAATAAAAAAATAAAAAGTCTATATGCCCATGCACATATGAATGCTTGCACAGTGATGCTTCCAAAATTTGCATATTTCTGTCTTTTTGTTGCTGCTGCTGCTGCTGTTAGTTATTGTTGCTGCTGCTAATGGTTTTTGTTGTTGCTGCTGTTAGTTATTGCTGCTGCCTTTAGATTGTGTTGCTGCTGCTGTTATTGCTGTTGCTGCTACTATTATAGTTGCTGCTGCTGTTAGTTATTGTTGCTGCTGCTGTTAGTTATTGTTGCTGATGCTGTTATTGTTGCTGTTGCTGTTAGATTTTGTTGCTGCTGTTAGTTGTTGCTGCTGTTGTTAGTTTTTGTTGCTGCTGCTGTTAGTTATTGTTGCTGATGCTGTTAGATTTTGTTGCTGCTGTTATTGCTGCTGCTAATTATTGTTGCTGCTGCTGTTAGTTATTGTTGCTGATTCTGTTATTGTTGCTGCTGCTGTTAGTTTTTGTTGTTGCTGTTATTATTGCTGCTGCTGTTAATTATTGTTGTCGCTGCTGTTATTGTTGCTGCTGTTAGTTTTTGTTGTTGCTGCTGTTAGTTTTTGTTGTTGCTGCTGTTAGTTTTTGTTGCTGCTGCTACTATTAGTTATTGTTGCTGCTACTATTATTGTTGCTGATGCTGTTAGTTATTGTTGCTGCTGCTGTTAGATTTTGTTGCTGCTGTTAGTTATTGTTGCTGCTGCTGTTAGTTATTGTTGCTGATGCTGTTATTGTTGCTGTTAGTTTTTGTTGCTGCTGCTGTTAGTTTTTGTTGTTGCTGCTGCTGTTAGTTATTGTTGCTGATGCTGTTATTGTTGCTGCTGCTGTTAGTTATTTTTGCTGATGCTGTTATTGTTGCTGTTAGTTTTTGTTGCTGCTGCTGTTAGTTTTTGTTGCTGCTGTTATTGTTGCTGCTGCTATTAGTTATTGTTGTCGCTGCTGTTATTGTTGCTGCTGCTATTAGTTATTGTTGTTGCTGCTGTTAGTTTTTGTTGTTGCTGCTGCTGTTAGTTATTGTTGCTGATGCTGTTATTGTTGCTGCTGCTGTTATTGTTGCTGCTGCTGTTAGTTTTTGTTGCTGCTGCTGTTAGTTTTTGTTGTTGCTGCTGCTGTTAGTTATTGTTGCTGATGCTGTTATTGTTGCTGCTGCTGTTATTGTTGCTGCTGCTGTTAGTTTTTGTTGCTGCTGTTAGATTTTGTTGCTGCTGCTGTTAGTTTTTGTTGTTGCTGCTGTTAGTTTTTGTTGCCGTTTCTGTTAGTTTTTGTTGCTGCTGCTATTAGTTATTGTTGCTGCTACTATTATTGTTGCTGCTGCTGTTAGTTATTGTTGCTGATGCTGTTATTGTTGCTGCTGCTGTTAGTTTGTGTTGCTCCTGTTAGTTAGTTGCTGTTTCTGTTAGTTTTTGTTGCTGCTGCTGTTAGTTATTCTTGCTGATGCTGTTATTGTTGCTGCTGCTGTTAGTTTTTGTTGCTGCTGCTGTTAGTTATTGTTGCTGTTAGTTTTTGTTGCTGCTGTTATTGTTGCTGCTGCTGTTAATTATTGTTGTCGCTGCTGTTATTTTTGCTGCTGTTATTAGTTATTGTTGCTGCTACTATTATTGTTGCAGATGCTGTTAGTTGTTGTTGTTGCTGCTGTTAGTTTTTGTTGTCGTTTCTGTTAGGTTTTGTTGCTGCTGCTATTAGTTATTGTTGCTGCTACTATTATTGTTGCTGCTGCTGTTAGTTTTTGTTGCTGCTGTTAGTTAGTTGCTGTTTCTGTTAGTTTTTGTTGCTGCTGCTGTTAGTTATTGTTGCTGATGCTGTTATTGTTGCTGCTGCTGTTAGTTTTTGTTGCTGCTGCTGTTAGAATTTGTTGTTGCTGCTGTTAGTTATTGTCGCTGCTGCTGTTAGTTTTTGTTGCTGCTGCTGTTAGATTTTGTTGTTGCTGCTGTTATTTTTGTTGCAGTTTCTGTTAGTTTTTGTTGCTGCTGCTATTAGTTATTGTTGCTGCTACTATTATTATTGTTGCTGCTGCTGTTAGTTATTGTTGCTGATGCTGTTATTGTTGCTGCTGCTGTTAGTTTTTGTTGCTCCTGTTAGTTGCTGTTTCTGTTAGTTTTTGTTGCTGCTGCTGTTAGTTATTGTTGCTGCTGCTGTTAGTTATTGTTTTTGCTGCTGTTAGTTATTGTTGCTGCTGCTGTTAGTTTTTGTTGCTGATGCTGTTAGTTATTGTTGCTGATGCTGTTAGTTATTGTTGCTGATGCTGTTAGTTATTGTTGCTGCTGCTGCTGCTGCTGTTAGTTATTGTTGCTGCTGCTGCTGCTGTTAGTTATTGTTGCTGCTGCTGCTGTTAGTTATTGTTGCTGATGCTGTTATTGTTGCTGTTAGTTTTTGTTGCTGCTGCTGTTAGTTTTTGTTGCAGTTTCTGTTAGTTTTTGTTGCTGCTGCTATTAGTTATTGTTGCTGCTACTATTATTGTTGCTGCTGCTGTTAGTTATTGTTGCTGATGCTGTTATTGTTGCTGCTGCTGTTAGATTTTGTTGTTGCTGCTGTTAGTTTTTGTTGCAGTTTCTGTTAGTTTTTGTTGCTGCTGCTATTAGTTGTTGCTGCTGCTGTTAGTTTTTGTTGCTGCTGCTATTAGTTATTGTTGCTGCTACTATTATTGTTGCTGCTGCTGTTAGTTATTGTTGCTGATGCTGTTATTGTTGCTGCTGCTGTTAGTTTTTGTTGCTCCTGTTAGTTGCTGTTTCTGTTAGTTTTTGTTGCTGCTGCTGCTGTTAGTTATTGTTTTTGCTGCTGTTAGTTATTGTTGCTGCTGCTGTTAGTTTTTGTTGCTGCTGTTATTGTTGCTGCTGCTGTTAATTATTGTTGTCGCTGCTGTTATTTTTGCTGCTGCTATTAGTTATTGTTGCTGCTACTATTATTGTTGCAGAAGCTGTTAGTTGTTGTTGTTGCTGCTGTTAGTTTTTGTTGCCATTTCTGTTAGCTTTTGTTGCTGCTTCTTAGTTTTTGTTGCTGCTGCTGTTAGTTATTGTTGCTGATGCTGTTATTGTTGCTGCTGCTGTTAGTTTTTGTTGTTGCTGCTGTTAGTTTTTGTTGCAGTTTCTGTTAGTTTTTGTTGCTGCTGCTACTATTATTGTTGCTGCTGCTGTTAGTTATTGTTGCTGATGCTGTTATTGTTGCTGCTGCTGTTAGTTTTTGTTGCTCCTGTTAGTTGCTGTTTCTGTTAGTTTTTGTTGCTGCTGCTGTTAGTTATTGTTGCTGCTGCTGTTAGTTATTGTTTTTGCTGCTGTTAGTTATTGTTGTTGCTGCTGTTAGTTTTTGTTGCTGATGCTGTTATTTTTGCTGCTGTTAGTCATTGTTGCTGCTGCTGTTAGTTTTTGTTGCTGCTGATGCTGTTAGTTATTGTTGCTGATGCTGTTATTGTTGCTGCTGTTAGTTATTGTTGTTGCTGCTGTTAGTTATTGTTGTTGCTGCTGTTAGTTATTGTTGCTGCTGCTGTTATTGTTGCTTCTGTTAGTTATTGTTGTTGCTGCTGTTAGTTATTGTTGCTGCTGCTGTTAGTTATTGTTGCTGATGCTGTTATTGTTGCTGCTGTTAGTTATTGTTGCTGCTGCTGTTAGTTATTGTTGCTGCTGCTGTTATTGTTGCTTCTGTTAGTTATTGTTGTTGTTGCTGCTGTTAGTTATTGTTGCTGCTGCTGTTAGTTTTTGTTGCTGCTGCTGTTAGTTATTGTTGCTGCTGCTGTTAGTTATTGTTGCTGATGCTGTTAGTTTTTGTTGCTGCTGCTGTTAGTTTTTGTTGCTGATGCTGTTATTGTTGCTGCTGTTAGTTATTGTTGTTGCTGCTGTTAGTTATTGTTGCTGCTGCTGTTAGTTTTTGTTGCTGATGCTGTTATTGTTGCTGCTGTTAGTTATTGTTGTTGCTGCTGTTAGTTATTGTTGCTGCTGCTGTTAGTTTTTGTTGCTGATGCTGTTATTGTTGCTGCTGTTAGTTACTGTTGTTGCTGCTGTTAGTTATTGTTGCTGCTGCTGTTAGTTTTTGTTGCTGCTGATGCTGTTAGTTATTGTTGCTGCTGCTGTTAGTTTTTGTTGCTGCTGCTGTTAGTTATTGTTGCTGCTGCTGTTATTGTTGCTTCTGCTGTTAGTTTTTGTTGCTCCTGTTAGTTGCTGTTTCTGTTAGTTTTTGTTGCTGCTGCTGCTGTTAGTTATTGTTTTTGCTGCTGTTAGTTATTGTTGCTGCTGCTGTTAGTTTTTGTTGCTGCTGTTATTGTTGCTGCTGCTGTTAATTATTGTTGTCGCTGCTGTTATTTTTGCTGCTGCTATTAGTTATTGTTGCTGCTACTATTATTGTTGCAGAAGCTGTTAGTTGTTGTTGTTGCTGCTGTTAGTTTTTGTTGCCGTTTCTGTTAGCTTTTGTTGCTGCTTCTTAGTTTTTGTTGCTGCTGCTGTTAGTTATTGTTGCTGATGCTGTTATTGTTGCTGCTGCTGTTAGTTTTTGTTGTTGCTGCTGTTAGTTTTTGTTGCAGTTTCTGTTAGTTTTTGTTGCTGCTGCTACTATTATTGTTGTTGCTGCTGCTGTTAGTTATTGTTGCTGATGCTGTTATTGTTGCTGCTGCTGTTAGTTTTTGTTGCTCCTGTTAGTTGCTGTTTCTGTTAGTTTTTGTTGCTGCTGCTGTTAGTTATTGTTGCTGCTGCTGTTAGTTATTGTTTTTGCTGCTGTTAGTTATTGTTGTTGCTGCTGTTAGTTTTTGTTGCTGATGCTGTTATTTTTGCTGCTGTTAGTCATTGTTGCTGCTGCTGTTAGTTTTTGTTGCTGCTGATGCTGTTAGTTATTGTTGCTGATGCTGTTATTGTTGCTGCTGTTAGTTATTGTTGTTGCTGCTGTTAGTTATTGTTGCTGCTGCTGTTATTGTTGCTTCTGTTAGTTATTGTTGTTGCTGCTGTTAGTTATTGTTGCTGCTGCTGTTAGTTTTTGTTGCTGATGCTGTTATTGTTGCTGCTGTTAGTTATTGTTGTTGCTGCTGCTGTTAGTTATTGTTGCTGATGCTGTTATTGTTGCTGCTGTTAGTTATTGTTGTTGCTGCTGTTAGTTATTGTTGCTGCTGCTGTTATTGTTGCTTCTGTTAGTTATTGTTGTTGCTGCTGTTAGTTATTGTTGCTGCTGCTGTTAGTTTTTGTTGCTGATGCTGTTATTGTTGCTGCTGTTAGTTATTGTTGTTGCTGCTGCTGTTAGTTATTGTTAGTTGCTGCTGTTAGTTTTTGTTGCTGCTGATGCTGTTAGTTATTGTTGCTGCTGCTGTTAGTTTTTGTTGCTGCTGCTGTTAGTTATTGTTGCTGCTGCTGTTATTGTTGCTTCTGCTGTTAGTTTTTGTTGCTCCTGTTAGTTGCTGTTTCTGTTAGTTTTTGTTGCTGCTGCTGCTGTTAGTTATTGTTTTTGCTGCTGTTAGTTATTGTTGCTGCTGCTGTTAGTTTTTGTTGCTGCTGTTATTGTTGCTGCTGCTGTTAATTATTGTTGTCGCTGCTGTTATTTTTGCTGCTGCTATTAGTTATTGTTGCTGCTACTATTATTGTTGCAGAAGCTGTTAGTTGTTGTTGTTGCTGCTGTTAGTTTTGTTGCCGTTTCTGTTAGCTTTTGTTGCTGCTTCTTAGTTTTTGTTGCTGCTGCTGTTAGTTATTGTTGCTGATGCTGTTATTGTTGCTGCTGCTGTTAGTTTTTGTTGTTGCTGCTGTTAGTTTTTGTTGCAGTTTCTGTTAGTTTTTGTTGCTGCTGCTACTATTATTGTTGCTGCTGCTGTTAGTTATTGTTGCTGATGCTGTTATTGTTGCTGCTGCTGTTAGTTTTTGTTGCTCCTGTTAGTTGCTGTTTCTGTTAGTTTTTGTTGCTGCTGCTGTTAGTTATTGTTGCTGCTGCTGTTAGTTATTGTTTTTGCTGCTGTTAGTTATTGTTGTTGCTGCTGTTAGTTTTTGTTGCTGATGCTGTTATTTTTGCTGCTGTTAGTCATTGTTGCTGCTGCTGTTAGTTTTTGTTGCTGCTGATGCTGTTAGTTATTGTTGTTGCTGCTGTTAGTTATTGTTGTTGCTGCTGTTAGTTATTGTTGCTGCTGCTGTTATTGTTGCTTCTGTTAGTTATTGTTGTTGCTGCTGTTAGTTATTGTTGCTGCTGCTGTTAGTTATTGTTGCTGCTGCTGTTAGTTATTGTTGCTGATGCTGTTATTGTTGCTGCTGTTAGTTATTGTTGCTGCTGCTGTTAGTTATTGTTGCTGCTGCTGTTATTGTTGCTTCTGTTAGTTATTGTTGTTGTTGTTGCTGCTGTTAGTTATTGTTGCTGCTGCTGTTAGTTTTTGTTGCTGCTGCTGTTAGTTATTGTTGCTGATGCTGTTAGTTTTTGTTGCTGCTGCTGTTAGTTTTTGTTGCTGATGCTGTTATTGTTGCTGCTGTTAGTTATTGTTGTTGCTGCTGTTAGTTATTGTTGCTGCTGCTGTTAGTTTTTGTTGCTGATGCTGTTATTGTTGCTGCTGTTAGTTATTGTTTTTGCTGCTGTTAGTTATTGTTGCTGCTGCTGTTAGTTTTTGTTGCTGATGCTGTTATTGTTGCTGCTGTTAGTTATTGTTGTTGCTGCTGCTGTTAGTTATTGTTAGTTGCTGCTGTTAGTTATTGTTGCTGCTGCTGTTAGTTTTTGTTGCTGCTGCTGTTAGTTATTGTTGCTGCTGCTGTTATTGTTGCTTCTGTTAGTTATTGTTGTTGCTGCTGCTGTTAGTTATTGTTAGTTGCTGCTGTTAGTTTTTGTTGCTGCTGCTGTTAGTTTTTGTTGTTGATGCTGTTAGTTATTGTTGCTGCTGTTAGTTTTTGTTGTTGATGCTGTTAGTTATTGTTGCTGCTGTTAGTTATTGTTGCTGCTGTTAGTTATTGTTGTTGCTACTGTTAGTTTTTGTTGCTGATGCTGTTATTTTTGCTGCTGTTAGTCATTGTTGCTGCTGCTGTTAGTTTTTGTTGCTGCTGCTGCTGTTAGTTATTGTTGCTGATGCTGTTATTGTTGCTGCTGTTAGTTATTGTTGTTGCTGCTGTTAGTTATTGTTGCTGCTGCTGTTATTGTTGCTTCTGTTAGTTATTGTTGTTGCTGCTGTTAGTTATTGTTGCTGCTGCTGTTAGTTATTGTTGCTGATGCTGTTATTGTTGCTGCTGTTAGTTATTGTTGCTGCTGCTGTTAGTTTTTGTTGCTGCTGCTGTTAGTTATTGTTGCTGCTGCTGTTAGTTATTGTTGTTGTTGCTGCTGTTAGTTATTGTTGTTGCTGCTGTTAGTTATTGTTGCTGCTGCTGTTATTGTTGCTTCTGTTAGTTATTGTTGTTGCTGCTGTTAGTTATTGTTGCTGCTGCTGTTAGTTATTGTTGCTGATGCTGTTATTGTTGCTGCTGTTAGTTTTTGTTGCTGCTGCTGTTAGTTATTGTTGCTGCTGCTGCTGTTAGTTATTGTTGTTGTTGCTGCTGTTAGTTATTGTTGCTGCTGCTGTTAGTTTTTGTTGCTGATGCTGTTAGTTATTGTTGCTGATGCTGTTAGTTTTTGTTGCTGCTGCTGTTAGTTTTTGTTGCTGCTGCTGTTAGTTTTTGTTGCTGATGCTGTTATTGTTGCTGCTGTTAGTTATTGTTGTTGCTGCTGTTAGTTATTGTTGCTGCTGCTGTTAGTTTTTGTTGCTGATGCTGTTATTGTTGCTGCTGTTAGTTACTGTTGCTGCTGCTGTTAGTTTTTGTTGCTGATGCTGTTATTGTTGCTGCTGTTAGTTATTGTTGTTGCTGCTGTTAGTTATTGTTGCTGCTGCTGTTAGTTTTTGTTGCTGATGCTGTTATTGTTGCTGCTGTTAGTTACTGTTGTTGCTGCTGTTAGTTATTGTTGCTGCTGCTGTTAGTTTTTGTTGCTGATGCTGTTATTGTTGCTGCTGTTAGTTATTGTTGCTGCTGCTGTTAGTTATTGTTGCTGCTGCTGTTAGTTTTTGTTGCTGATGCTGTTATTGTTGCTGCTGTTAGTTATTGTTGCTGCTGCTGTTAGGTTTTGTTGCTGCTGCTGTTAGTTTTTGTTGTTGATGCTGTTAGTTATTGTTGCTGCTGCTGTTAGTTATTGTTGCTGATGCTGTTAGTTTTTGTTGCTGATGCTGTTATTGTTGCTGCTGTTAGTTATTGTTGCTGCTGCTGTTAGTTTTTGTTGCTGATGCTGTTATTGTTGCTGCTGTTAGTCATTGTTGCTGCTGCTGTTAGTTTTTGTTGCTGCTGATGCTGTTAGTTATTGTTGCTGATGCTGTTATTGTTGCTGCTGTTAGTTATTGTTGCTGCTGCTGTTAGTTTTTGTTGCTGCTGCTGTTAGTTTTTGTTGTTGATGCTGTTAGTTATTGTTGTTGCTGCTGTTAGTTATTGTTGCTGCTGTTAGTTATTGTTGCTGCTGCTTCTGTTATTGCTGCTGCTGCTGTTAGTACGGGACTTGCTACTTCCAATACATACACAGACATGCTGCTGTGAGGGGTTTCTGAAAGTATGCTGCAAACTGCTATAGCAAATGTTGACCAAGTATTTGAAGGTTGAGCAGCTAACTTATTGGCTGCTGATTCAACAGGGACCAATCAGATGTGCCCTCTAGAGAACGATGTGATTGCTAGCAGATTTAGTAAAGGACCGCCTGCACCCTCTAGAGTTTCATGACAGAACTTTGTATTTCCATGATACAATTCACTTACTTTATCCTTTTACTATCCTTATCCACTTACTTTTACTTTAAGTTGTGTGTATGAAGGAATGGCTAAATCAAGTAACTGTAAAGGTACTTGCTGACAAGCTGTCCATTTTTTTTTTTTTTTTTAAAAAAAGAAAGAAAGTTTAACAGAGTTCATAGTGAAAGCTGTCAAAATCTGCAAAAGACACCACACCGGGGGCTCTGTGAGTTGTGTTGGGGTGAAGAGGTTGATACAGGTGGCAGAGGACTCTAATTAATAGTTTGGGTGCTGTAAATCTCACCGTCTTATGCTGCTACAAACTGCAATTTACTGCAGTGCCCTTCAGCCCTGGCGAACAGCGAAAAGCAATCTAGAGAGAAATGCTGCACAATCAAATGACCATGGATGCCAGGTTATGCACACATACACACAAGCATGCTTTCATGTCCCCACACGCATTTGATAAGAAATAGTTCAATTTGGTCATCAAACTCATTTCTGGACATGGCAATGCAGTAGATTAAATGCTCAAGGAATCTGTACTAGACAACATGAGGCTCACAAAAACAAGCTTTTTAGTATTAATGCACATAACATGATAGAACCTTCCGGACTACTGAGGACTGTCTGACATATTTAACTCTGTGGGGCTAATGACCATGTGACTAGCATCTGTTTTGAACAGACAGGAGTCTAATGAGTGCATATTATCAGCACCAGGTCAAAGAGGTCGAGTTCATTGTTCAATAAATGGAAAGTCTGTCCAGCTTGAGATGCTACTTTTGGGTTAAAATAATTTTCCCTACAGCTGTGCAGAAAATTATTCTGGTTCAACTTTGGTGATCCCTATGGTCAACTTTACATTTAATTCTGCTGTAGTAAGTGTTAAAAGTCAGCAAGTTTGAGGCCTGGGATTTTTCTACTCAGCATTTAAAGAGAATTATTTCAGCTGTAGAAGTTCTAATAACTCACAATCTATTCTATTCCATTTTATATATAGTTGAAGCTTGTTTATCTGGTGAGATCCATCGGTTACAGGAAAATAAGTGAATTTCAAATGTGATTTTTGCACAGTTCAATTTCTCACATGCGTTTGCATGTGAAAAAGCATCCCTGTAAGGGATTCTAAAACAAATTTTTCAACCTTTCAACATATGCATATGATCATTCCTCGTCATTTAGTGTGCTGCAACAGTGTGTAATAGATTGCATTAGAGTCGTCATGTCCACGGAGACTGAACTGCATCAGCAAAGAAGGGCCAAACTTTATGCGTTTGTGAGTCTGTCCTAAACTGGCACAGACATTGTGGGCAAAACCCTGGCAAATGAGCCCACAGGGATCCTATTATTCCCCTCTCACACACTCCACATGGGAAATACTCCTATTATGCAGTATTGTTGGAACGCTTATCAACGTGTATGGTACACTGATGGAGAAGCATGGACGATTTTCCGCTTGCAGCAACACTTTCGCCTACATTCATTCTCCCCAAAGAGATGCCAGTTTTGTTGGAGTCTGAATTTTGGACCGTCTTATTATTACACTGTGAAAGCTGAGGAATGTGGTCTATATAAGAGATAATGTACAGTCTGGTCATTATCACACAATAAACCTCAACACAAAGCAATAAAGCCTGGCTGAATGTTCATTATCCCACTTATTAAACTTCTGTTTACATTGCAAGTAGCCATGAAATATTGATTTTATTTTGTGAAAAGAAAGAGACAGCAGGGTGTTTCAAGACATGGAACTATAGCACAGTGTTGTAGATTGGTTGCCAGGGACAAAAACACATATCAAAAATATAATTTATCTGTCATTATGTAAGGGATAATGACTATGTGTCTTATGGCAACTCAACTCAACAAATAAATAATTTTATTGTTATCTTAAAACTTCTGCTAATAAAAAAGGATCAATTTCAAATGTACAAAACAATTGGGCTAGCAATATTTCAACATTACAGTAATTACGGAAGTCTTCTGAGGTCATTAACTGAGAAACAAAAGTAATGTTAAGGTTCCTTTTGAGAAAAAAAAAGAAGAAAAAATGAGTAGCCAGTTTCTTTTTGCAGATAAGGTTCCACATACCTATTTACAAGACTTTCAACACACTTTAAATACCATTAGAAAGCAGAAATAGTCCCTGTGAGTGCAGGACATATAAAGGATAAAATTACCAAGTAATGCTGCCATCTCTGTCCCTCAAGACCTCCAATTAGTGAGAACTCAATAGAGTACAATAAGCACTTTAGCGCTGCCTCATTAAATTGTGTGTGGATCAGAGAAAGATGGATAGAGAGCAGGGGAAGGAGAATTTGCTGGCTGCTCTGTGTTTACCGTGTCCAATCTCATGGCTTGAAGGTTTGGCATGGCTGAAATGTTTGGCCTCAGGTTCCTGCTGTTGCCATAATGCAAATGCAGCTCTCTGTTTCCTAAGGTTTTTTGTGCGTGACTCTGAAAGTCTTGACTGGTTTGGATTTGTCTTTGGATTATTATGTCTCTCAGGGGCAGATTCGAACATCAGCAGCATTAAACTGTGGCTTTTGGTTTCAACTCAGAGCAAAAAACACTGATTTACTGAAGTAAAATCTTGTATGGTCAATGCTCGAAGTGGACCGGTACACACTAGCACTTCTATATTTTAATCTGGAGCGTTTTTTTTACTTTTTCTTGCGCACCAGCACTTTTTTTCCATTTCGAGTACTGTTTATGATGCGTTAAAATACACAGATCAGGCATAACATTATGAGCACCTTCCTAATATTGTCCACCTTTTGCTGCCAAAACAAAGTGAATCATTATAATATTGTGAATTTTAATGCAAAAAAAAAAAACTAAATAATATGAGACTATTATAAAGGAACACATTTCTGGTTTGGTGTTGATAAAGGTGTACCCGAGATTTACTAATTGGCCTTTAGGGAAACCAAAGACAATAAAAAAGAAGAAGAAGAAAAAAAAATGCTGAGAAACATTGATTCAGGAGTTCTATAAAGTTCTAACTCGGGTTATTTATGAGAAGGATTGTGCTCCAAGGGATTTTAAATAGATTCTAATTCTAATTTGCTTTTTCATATATTTTTTGGGAAATCCACTGTGTCTATTTTCCGACTGTTTTCCAAATGAGTGTTAATATACCTGAACATGGATTTTTAATTTGTCTCATAAATTAGCTCATTACTTCCATTCTATTAATTAGCATGCTGTTAGTGCTGAAAAAAAACAGGTCTCCAACCATGTCCGTCTTTGTGCCAGTGCATGATGGAAAGGACAGAAAGCCAGCATTAATTTGCCCCGTTTTAAAAGCAGCCCGACATGTGGCCAAGAAGGTGTCACACTGTGCTGATGACTGCCAATGAACGTCTGAGCTGTGAAACATGGCAGTATGGCCACCATTCACCATTTGCTCTTCTGCAGCTTTACCTTGAGGACAGAGGAGATCATTAGTCATGATTTGATTGACTTTGTTCTTTATTAGATTCTGGAATTTAAACCTGCCATATTTACCTCCAAATTGGATTCAAATTAATTAATCAATGCAGTGTGTGATATATATTAGGGGTGTAACAGTACATGTAATCGTCCCAAATCATCACAGTACGGGCGTCACAGTTTGGTTCATACAGTCAGACGACGAATACAATCAATCACAGGCGATCCACACTCCAATCCAGAAGGGGGCGTGCGTGGTAATCCAACACTGTTTGATAACAGTTAAAAGAAGAAGAAGAACAGATTATCTATGCATAGATATGTTTACAGGTAATCTCTCAACTAGTGTTTCAACCGCAGAAAGACATCAATAAAACAGCTTGAGAATAATATCTCACGCAGCATCACATTTACCTCAGGCAAGTCATTTAGTGTCCACAGCATGTCAGTTCACTAGAGAAATGAACTCTTTCACTAAATATATGCACTATATTAGCTTTTATATTCATTATATTTACTTTACCTGTTAGTAATGTCTTAATTATTTAATATATGTTTAAATAAATCTGTCATGACAACAAGTTATGACAGTAACTATGTAAATTATCATATTTCAAAAATGAATTGCAGGTTAGGATACAGTGTTAAATTAGAAAAAAAAGAGGTATGAAGTTGCGATTTCTTAAAGAAACATTCTCACATTTGTTCTACAATATAAATGATACAAATTCATTCCTCAAACAAGAACTTTAAAACAGGTTTGTGTTTTTTAAATGCTTTATGAATTGCATAACCGTTATGTAGTAACTTTTGAGCACCTTTGAAGGATGAACATGTTTGTTTGTTTGTTTGTTTGTTTTCAAAACATGAATGTCTCCAAGTAAATGTGAAAACAGTGTTAATTACTGTTAATGCTAATATTCTAGTGGGTTTGAGAAGTGCTCTGAAAAACCTGGTGCATGCTGTGAGGCTTTAGCAACTCTATATTGAGATTAGCATATCAAATACAGTGTCACACAAAACAAAGATGTGGAAAACAAAATATCAATCTCACATAAAAGAAACTGGTTCTGATTTTTGGCCTAAAGCTGGCAAGAAATATATCATGTACACACACGTGCACACATCTAACCGTCCCTCTCCTTTATCAGACACCGCATTCATCTCCCTATATGAGGCCAAGGATAGGGCATGATTAGGAGCAATGAGCTCTCCCAGCAGGGCCTGGCAATAAGCCCTCAGATCTCTGCGGGGGAGCGGGGCAAGGTGAAGACAGAAATTCAACCCTCCGGTCCTCCCTCACCTGTCCCTGTCTCCTACCATCCATCCCAACGCTTCCAGTGGCAGTGAGGATGAAGGCTGGAATAATCACTCACATCCCCCGGCTGCAGTAACTCCATTAGTATTCCACACCGATGAAGTTTCCTCCACAACAACGTCCACATATCTAAAAGACAACGCGCCAATACCTGAATACACTCTATTAATACCTAATGCCAAAATATGAATGCCAACCAGGTTATATTTGGCTTAATTTAGGTTAAAATAAGATTATTAACAAATTAATTAATTAACAAATGACAAAGATTTCTTCTTTTTTTTATTAAACAGTGGTTTATTGAACAAATTGTGTCTCTCTCTTTAAATAAATTGAATTATAATTAACATTTTCTTAAGGATTTTTGTACTCTAATTCATTTTTGAAATATGATCATTTACACAGTTACTGTCATAACTTGTTTTCATGACAAATTTATTTAAACATTTATTAAATAATTAAGACATCATTACAGGTAAAGAAAATAATGAATATAAAAGCTAATATAGTGCATATATTTAGTAAAAGAGTTAATTTCTCTAGTGAACTAACATGCTGTGGACACTAAATGACTTGCCTGAGGTAAATGTAGTGCTGCGTGAGATATTATTCTCAAGCTGTTTTATTGATGTCTTTCTGCGGTTGAAACACTGGTTGAGAGATTACACGTTAACATATCTATGCATAGATCATCTGTTCTTCTTCTTCTACACTTTTTCCTGTTGTGGCGGTTAGCAAACAGTGTTGCATTACCGCACACGCCCCCTTCTGGATTGGAGTGTGGATCACCTGTGCTAATGTATTCATCGTCTGACTGCACCGAAACGTGGCGGTTCAGGACGAATCCATGTACCGTTACACCCCTAATATAATAGATGTATAACACTTAAGACTCAACTATATTCCTGTATACATCCAGATCTACAACACACATTGTACAGGTGGAAGAGAAAGAGGAGATGTAGTTTTAAAAGCCTTCAGTGTGAAGTAAAGGTCATTGCTTGAATCTGGTTTCTTCAGATCGCACTGAGGTGCAGTATGCGTTCTGGCCTTCAGTGGCACGTTTTCCTCAAGCACTATCGACTGGCTGCCCTGAACTTACGTACAATCACTGTACAGCAATAAATTCCAGCTTAACTCATCAAGAGCAGAATGTTTCAGACATGCTCAGCACAACAGGACCCTAAATGGCATCCGTGTTCGATTCAGTCGAGTTGCAAAGCCTCAAGGTCATGTGATTTCAGAGTCAATTCCTCCTCTGCCTCTCTGAAATAAGCAGCAGAAACAATCCCACACAAGATGCTTTTGTCAATGCGAGAACCTGAAGAATGTGTTTTACTCACTTCTGAATTAAATGCAAGTTTTAATCAATACAAACTTAAACATTCGCGGTCAAACCGCAGGGCCACTGGTGGCAGCTAATCTTTAATTTGATACATCTGGCACATATGACAGTATCGCTCGACAGAGCAGCAGGATCTGGCCTCTGAACCTTCATTATGCATCAGCGTTTCCTGCATTGCATGTCAGTCAGACTCTGGGTAGATCAGCCACAGCTGGGAGAAAGTTCAGTCAGTATATCAGACAAACCATCAATTCCAACGGGTATATTTCTCTCTTTCACTGCCCCTTTCCTTGTACGGTGGCATGAGTCTTGCATACTTCCAGCCTTCCCTCCTCTATGTTCTCTCTCTCTCTGCACCTGTCTTATGGGTCACCAGTCACTCTGATGGGCTCTAAAAGCAGACAGACCCATTCTAATGGAGCAGTGTCTGCTGTAACAAACACACACACATTCAGACCAAGAACCAAACACACCTGCTGGGACCAGCACAAACTAAAAACATCTCACACTGAGAGCTTGACGGATGGAAATGGACATCAGCACACACTGTCACATCATTTACACTGCATAAAAAAAAAAAAAACTGTGGATTTGCTTCCTGTTTTTACACTGGATATCAAGTGGTGACCCACCATAGTAGCAAAATTGTTTAATCGAACAAACACTGAAATTCAGATTTTTTTACCACATACTGTAAAACACACCATGGTTGGAACAAACCATGCGTTTGTCACAAGTGGGACCAGATTTAAAGGGGTCATGAATCGAGAAATCAGCTTTTCCTTGAGCTTTTGATATATAAGAGGTCATCTTACTATAAGAATACCCTGTAAGTTTCAGAACTGAAAACTTCCTTGTTAGTCAAATAAAAGCTTTTATTGACACCAGACCGAGAGAACGACTGATCCTGTCATAGATAGGTGAAACTCCGCCTCCACAGAAGAAATCATCATTGCAGTGTTAGCCCCGCCCACTGGTGTGTCAGTGAGATGAGGAGGAGAGAAGAGCGATACAGGACTAAAATAACATTACCTTTCAAAGGATCCTAATGCAGGAATATGGTTATTTATTTTCATCAATGTGAATGTCTCAGTTGAGCTTTATTTATTTGTATTTGGTACATTTCACTGTAGATTCTTTGGTAAATCAATCGCATTTTGGTGCAAACAGACTTTTACGATATGGACTTGACAGTAATGCGACAACATGTCAGTAACTGTGTTCATTCTAATGCCTGATCTGATATTAATGATTCATGTACAGTCAGATGATCTTTGTCTGTGTGTCAGTAAATCAAACCAGTGACTAAACGCTCAACTTCACCTTGTTTCTCTTAGTAGGATGAAAATAATCTGTTATTTAAACATGATTAAATTATATATAGAAAGCGATCAAAGAACGCTCCCTTTACAATCGCTGGAGCTGTCAATCAAACAGTTTATCAGTGACTGAGTTCTGGAAAAACTCCTGTTTTATTCAACAAATCTCTTATTTACATTGTGTTTGCACTGTTAGTTATGATGAAAGCATTCGTTAGTGTGCAGAAATTGAGTTTCAATGACGAGATCACTGCTTTCATGAGCTCAACAACATGTCTGTGATCGGCTACAATGATCATCACTGCAACCTTTCATGCCATGATCTAAATATAATGCCATAGATCTAAATGTGATGCTATAACGATTAGTAAACCTTGAGATCTGTAATAGTAAAAATGTGCTAAAAGTTTTCAAGAGAGTAATACTTATCTATTTCAAATATATGCACTATATTAGCTTTTATATTCATTATATTTACTTTACCTGTTAGTAATGTCTTAATTATTTAATATATGTTTAAATAAATTTGTCATGACAACAAGTTATGACAGTAACTATGTAAATTATCATATTTCAAAAATGAATTGCAGGTTAGGATACAGTGTTAAATTAGAAAAAAAAGAGGTATGAAGTTGCGATTTCTTAAAGAAACATTCTCACATTTGTTCTACAATATAAATGATACAAATTCATTCCTCAAACAAGAACTTTAAAACAGGTTTGTGTTTTTTAAATGCTTTATGAATTGCATAACCGTTATGTAGTAACTTTTGAGCACCTTTGAAGGATGAACATGTTTGTTTGTTTGTTTGTTTGTTTTCAAAACATGAATGTCTCCAAGTAAATGTGAAAACAGTGTTAATTACTGTTAATGCTAATATTCTAGTGGGTTTGAGAAGTGCTCTGAAAAACCTGGTGCATGCTGTGAGGCTTTAGCAACTCTATATTGAGATTA
Organism: Ancherythroculter nigrocauda; assembly: GCA_036281575.1. Classification (NCBI taxonomy): domain Eukaryota; kingdom Metazoa; phylum Chordata; class Actinopteri; order Cypriniformes; family Xenocyprididae; genus Ancherythroculter; species Ancherythroculter nigrocauda. The sequence goes on along the minus strand of VTFQ01000008.1, from coordinate 1,097,544 downwards.
GCATATCAAATACAGTGTCACACAAAACAAAGATGTGGAAAACAAAATATCAATCTCACATAAAAGAAACTGGTTCTGATTTTTGGCCTAAAGCTGGCAAGAAATATATCATGTACACACACGGATATATAGAAAGCGATCAAAGAACGCTCCCTTTACAATCGCTGGAGCTGTCAATCAAACAGTTTATCAGTGACTGAGTTCTGGAAAAACTCCTGTTTTATTCAACAAATCTCTTATTTACATTGTGTTTGCACTGTTAGTTATGATGAAAGCATTCGTTAGTGTGCAGAAATTGAGTTTCAATGACGAGATCACTGCTTTCATGAGCTCAACAACATGTCTGTGATCGGCTACAATGATCATCACTGCAACCTTTCATGCCATGATCTAAATATAATGCCATAGATCTAAATGTGATGCTATAACGATTAGTAAACCTTGAGATCTGTAATAGTAAAAATGTGCTAAAAGTTTTCAAGAGAGTAATACTTATCTATTTCAAATGGAAAGATGTCAGCCAATCACAGCAGTCTCACAGCAGACACGCCCCTTAAAACAGAGCGTTCAAACCAGAGGCTAAAATCAGGGTAGGAAAAATGCCTTTTATTTATAAATGATGACAGTTTTTTGATATAAAAAGCATACTAACATTATAAGTGCACCCCAGGAAACATTATAAAACAATAAAACAAGGCAGTTCATGACCCCTTTATATACGCAATTGAAATTCATACAGCATGACTTATTTAAAAATATGTTTAGACAGACAGACAGACAGACAGATAGACAGATAGATAGATAGATAGATAGATAGTCTCATTCGCCTGTAAAAACGACACCTCAACCTCCAATTACTGGGCCCTGTGTTTAAATATTTAGCTGTGCTGTTTTTCTGGAACTGGTCGAGGGATTCAGCATGCTCCAATAACAGATGACATCACAGAGCGCCTGTCAGAGAAATTCATAGAATTTACTCGAGGTTTTGGCAAATCTCACTATGTAATTTACTGAAGTAGGAGCTCTGTTCCCCTCATCTCCTCCAGGGAGATTAATTTCATATCCAGTGTCACATTGTGTTTTGTTTTTCCAGTAAATATTAAAGTCTCCCAGTAGAATCAGATAAGACCACCAAACACACAGAGCGCTCTATTTCAGAAACGCTCTTATAGTTGCCAGTTGGAGGACGCCAATAAGTCTCTCGCTCTCTCAAACATCATTTGAATGTGGATGGATTACTATGCTGCTTTAAATGCCAGTTTAAAAGGTGAAGTGTGAGATTTCTACATCAAAAACAAATAAAAGCAACACACTTCACCTTTAAAGCAATATTAGTTCATATTGTGGCTCAGGCTAGTTTATGCTGGTTAGTTCAGTTCTCCTGTTTAGGTGCAGTGAGATTTTCTTATAATCTGTTGTAATTTCAAAGTACTTTATTGCCATGATAGTTTTACATATAATATGCATCCAAAGCATCTATAAATGAAGCAAGAGGAAAGAGAAGAAAAAAATAACATATACTGTCATAATGGTAAAAATAATAATCATTTACAACAAAAAAATAAGAGTGTCCTCCACCAGCCCTCTATTTTTCAGGCTTGAATTTTGGAGTTTTGAAGAATTCCACTCTTATTAGATTTATAGCAGTGAAGGAGAAACTGTCTCAAGCTCAGCAGTATCACAAGGAGCACAGGCTCTTTCCTCCTTTTGAATCTCTATTCCTCTCTCTCTCTATCCCTCTTGTTATGTTGTCCTTCATTTTCAAAGTGGGGCAGTGGCAGGTGAAAGCCGGAGTTCTCGATCTGCTGTTCTGGCTAGTGGCTTGTTTTCCAGCTGTGATCTTCGGTGCCTGGGAGAGCAGTTTCTCAACGCTCACTCTCATTAATCAGGATTCTCTCTAAACCCAGAGTCCAAATGATTCTAATTACTTTTCATTATGGTCCTGCTGGCCCGGGGATACCGTTGCTTTCTGTCACTTCTTCAGAAGATGCACCAGCCCAAAGCATTAAATGATTAGTTCACTTCACAATTAAAATAATTTACTCACCTCCATGTCATCCAAGATGTTCATGTCTTTCTTTCTTCAGTTGAAAAGAAATGAAGGTTTTTGAGGAAAACATTCCATGATTTTTCTCCATATAGTGGACTTCACTGGGGTTCAACGGGTTGAAGGTCCAAATGTTTCAGTGCAGCTTCAAAGAGCTCTACATGATCCCAGACGAGGAATAAGAGTCTTATCTAGTGAAACCATCACTCATTTTCTAAAAAAATAAACATTATATACTTTTAAACCACAAATGCACGTCTTGCACTGCTCTGTGATGCTCCACGCATTACATTGGAAATTCACTTAAAAGTGAACCTATTATGCTTTTTTATGTAATGTTGCTGTTTGAGCATGAAAAAGTTCTGCAAAGTTCCAGTTCTTCTCTATATCAGTGTTTCTGAACTCCCTGAAAGGCCTTCATTGTAGTCTTGAGTTTTCTTCCGGGAACGAACACGTCACAATATTCCTCATTTAAATAATTAATATGCAGAATAAAGGGGCGGGGCCTGGTTGAGTTAGTTAGTAGTGTGTTGAAACTGGTGGTTATGGTAAGGGGCGGGACATTTCCCAAACACCAATCACAACACACTGCTTCAGCCGACCAATTAGAGCACATTGTGCTTTTCAGAGGGAGGGGCTTCATAGAGACAGGAACTTAACAGAGCGTTACTGACAGACTGGGAAGAGAGGAGCTGCAACAATGGAGAATATGAGGAAAATAATCAACATTCAAGCAGGAAAACCTGCTCTAGTAGAGCACAAAAACAAAATCAAGACTTTGTAAAAGGGCAAAATAGGATCTCATTAAAGCAGAGAATGTTACCCAAATAATAAAAAATATTTCTGGGGGAAGTTCAGTACTTTCAAAAATACTTTAGCTATCAACCTTGTTCTTCATCTTTTCCTTTCTTTGTTCTACAGTATTTCTTTTTTCTTCCATGTTGTGGCTTAATGTGGTTTCCTGGCAGCATGCAGTAACCTTGGTAACCAGGTTGATGAGTACCGCAGGATAGATGGGGTGTGGTTATCTATTTCCGCTGTGGAGAAGTCCAGAGGATGTGTCTGGAATATCCCAGCTGAGAGCCTCACGGCGGCTCTGGAATGCTCTGGCAGACTGACACAGATTGCCATCACTGCCATCAGACAAGAACTGGGAGCATATGTCATGTTTTATCTAAAGCAATTCAGCCAAATCAAATATTATGAAGATGTTACATATAAACAAAAGTGGGTTTATAGTTAAAGGCAAAAAACTACACGCAAAACCATTGTTTTCACATGCACATTGTCACTTTGAGCCTGGCTTTATTCAATGTTCTCTTCTGGAAATTTATGCAAAGTAGCGCATATTTAATGAGATAATTGGTCATTTGCATATTTCAGAAAACTTGTAATACCAACCAGTTAAAGTACTCCATGTGTCTCCAGTGGTTTAACCTCAATTGTACAAACTAGTTTTTATAATAATAATAATAATTATTATTATTATTATTAGTTTACATATATTGACATGCATATTGACAACTCAGAAAGGAAATAAGGTAGGTGAAGTAACTCTTAGTGAAGTTCCCCTACATGTGAGCTGCATCTGGATCAAATTTTGTGGTGATAACATGAAGAAATCAAAAGTTACAGCATTTAGAATCAAGGAAGCCGTTTTGTTTAGCCTTTGACGCCCCTAATGGACATTTTTAAAATCATTTCTCCATGAGGAATATCTCATGAGCGAGGCAAGGAATTATTTTGATTTTGGACTTATTTCAATCGGGAGCATCCATTGTGCCATTTTTGATGAAAATGCCACGTGAAATCTACATATTTGTTTTTAGTTATCTGTGGAGTTTTATGTGTCATAACTCTGTGAGGAATATCTTGTGATCAAAGATACTGAATGGGTTTCTGCTTTTATTTACATTTAATCGCAAATCTGCTGAAAATAATGATGTGCCATTTTACACAATCAGAGCATGTTTCATGAAGTTACGAGTAAAAACGCGACAAATGCCGCATCCGTATGTTATTAACATATGGGTCTTGCAGGGCTTCACGTACAAAAACTCACTCACGTTTAGTCAAAGCGGCTACACTCCGGTTTAGAGGGACGTTGTTCAAAATGGTTAGATGCATGTATGCCAGCGGGACACTTCGGGTTCAAAGGGTTAAAAGTCACATGGAGTACTTTAATGATGTTTTTACTACCTTTCTAGACCTTGAAAGTGGTATTTGGCACTGGCTCTCTATGGAGAGACAGACAGCTCTCAGATTTTATTAAAAAGATCTTCATTTGTGTTCTGAAGATGAGCAAAGGTCTTGTGGAACGACACAAGGGTGAGTAATTAATGAGAGAATTTTCATTTTTGGATGAACTAACCCTTTAATGTGTACTCTAGTGTAATGCTTTGCCCCATAAACTTCCAGGAATTAGTCTAAATTAAAAATCCTCAAACACGGGCCCATCAGAATTCAAGCATCTTCTAAACTGAAAGAAGTTCAACCCAACATTCCACTTCTGAAACCTTTCTGTCAGCTACTGTATATCAAATCAAGTCCATGTCATGGGGATTCCACCTCATCTGAGCTCACACTGAGTTTCCAGAGCTCGGTCTGTTTATCAGCTCTCCTCAGCACTTTTATACATGCTCACTGAATTATTGGCTGTAAATGTTTGGCAAGTTCCACATGAAGGTGATGCTGAAGATCGTAAACTTTGACAACAATCCATTTTCCTTCTAATAATTCCCATTTGAATCGCTTGTATTGAGGAAAATTTTCTGCAGATTAAACAGACTTCAGTCCTGAAGGCATCTAAAATGATATGTAAACAGATTCTCATTGTAAACCAAATTTAGACAAAGACAAGACATTAGCTTAAACCTGTTAATTGCTTCAATTCCTGGGAGATTTTTGTCCTCTCTTTGTGATTCCACACAGGACACCCCGTTTTGTTCCCATTACGCCGGTGATTTGTCATCGGAGCAGCTGTATTTCCTCGGGGTCAGGTTTATCCCTTTACTCTTCCCTTTGGGATGCTGCAGAGATGAGGAATTATTTGGGATTTTCATGTATCACAGCACTTTCTGGTCTTGTCGAAAGATAGAGCGAACATATACCCACCCACGTGCACACACAACCTTGTCAAACACACACACACACACACTTTTCTCCCTCTGTTGTTCATTTGTCTGGTATGAGCTTAGAGTCCTCTCTAATTGGCACCTGAGTTGGGCTACACAACAGTCTGTCAGCTGTGAATGACAGAGAAACAAGTCTGGGGAAAAGGTATCATTATTTGCCTTACACACAAATGCATCCTCAAAAAACAGGGTAGAAAGTCATTCTTGACACAGAAAGTGCTTACTGCCTGCACTGAGATACGGTTTAGTTGTGTCAACTTAATGGCATTTTCATAAAATTTTCACAAAAAGTCTGTATAATATCAGGAAAAAAAGATATCAGTTAGCATTTCAAAGGGAAAGAAAAAAGGTTCCATTACAAACCGTTTCAAACTCCCATTTCACACTTTAAAGGGGACCTATTATGTCTATGATGTAATATCAGTCTCTGGTGTCCCCAGAATGTGTTTGTGAAGATTCAGATCAAAACCCCCCACAGATCTTTTATTATAGCATTTTTGAGTGGAAGGAAAAACATGCTGTTTTCGTGCATGTGTCTTTAAATGCAAATGAGCTGCTGCTCCCCGCCCCCTTTCCAGAAGAGGGCGGAGTCTACAGCTCTAGAGCTGTCTGTGCATGTAAACAGCAGGGACAGAAATCGTATGTGTATATTAGATCTGTGTATTAAAATGACAGCAGCGCAATATACAGTACCTACTGCTGTATCTGCTGTTAATGTGAACCAAACAACAAAAGAAAACCAGAAAATCACTCACTGCTCTTGACTGAATAACTTTAGTAGCTTTAATAAGAATACATTTCTTACTTGAATGCTGCTGTTAAATGATAAACATAGAGGACTGTGTACACATCACTGAGGGCAGGTCTATGCTAATACGGCGGAGTCTGTCAGCAGTCGTGGGCGGGGCCTAAGCATTGTGACATCACAAAAGCTACAATCTGCAAACGACTTGTTCTGAGACACTGTTTATGATTTATGGAGATTAAAAAATAGAAGTGTGTGAATTTTTATTGTTAAAGGGTGGTGTACACACACTGCAGACACACATTTATGTTCAAACACCATGTAAAAGTGAATTTTGCATAATAGGTCCCCTTTAAATAGTCCTCCAAAAAGAAATGTGCATAAATAAAAATAAAAATGTAAATAAATGTACATGTTAAAATAAACAATTAAATAAAAAGTAGATGTTAAATAAATACAAGGTTCAAGTCAAATAAATGAAATATATTATGTTAAATAAATACTTTAATAAATAATAGGACATAAATAAATAAACAAACAAATATATAAACAACAAGTAAAACATCTACTATAATATAATTAAATACTTGCATTTATGTTGCTTAAGAACACATTTGCAATAGCTATCAATCAAAACAAATCAAATCCATTACAGTCCAGAATTGTGTAATTACAGTCGACAGGGGTTAAGTGAATCATACTAACTAGCCAAACCATCAACTAACACACTCGCATTTAAGACGGTAGAGCATGACACCATCAACACCAAGGCCATGTGTTTAATTTACAGGACATACTGATAAAATGTAGAGTTTGAATGCACTGAAACTCACTCTAGATTAAAGCATCAGCCAACTGAGTAAATGTAAAAGTGAGGAGACGAGTCAAAGTGAATGTCCTTCTTTGTGGCAGGGAGGTTTGTAGGTGAATTCACACACACACACACACACACACACACACACAATAATAAATCGCAATTCGAGGAAAATCAATTCCTTCAATTTGTGGCAAATCTGTGGAGAGGTTTTTCGACGGTGATGCCACAAAAGACTCCCTTGCCAGGCAATTACACATTATCTAATAGAGTTCACCTGAAGTCTGCTAACCACTGTAGATGTGAAGTGTGAGTCGATCGTTTTATCTTATATTGTGTGTCATAGTCGACGACGGCGACGCTTCATGACGTCCCAATCGAAAGACTAGCATGTTTAATTTTTTTCGGTCCTCCTCGACGGATTCCATCACATATGTGACGTTGACCAACTTCTACCCAGTGTTGAGGGTAGCATGTTACAAGTAACGCAAGTTACGTGATCAGATTACTTTTTTTTAACTAACTTTTGTTTAACTATGTTAAATAACACAGATATACTTTATGTATTTAATCTCACTTTATTAACCAATGTGTTTGCTGCTGACCTTCGATGATCCAATTCAACCATACTAATAAGCAAATATGACTTTAGATAAACATCACAGAGTTTTGAACTGCGCCCTCTACTGTACAGACGTACATTTGCATTTCCTTCAGCCTGAGGCTTTTTCATGTCATTTTTAGTGTGCAAGGGCCTTTACAATTGCGAAAAATAGAACATTTGTTTCTTTAAAAAACAAACAAACGAACAAACAAGCCCAGCCCAGGTGAGATAACGCAAAAATAATGTAACACATTACTTTCCATAAAAAGTAAATAAGTAATGTAATTAGTTACTTTTTAAGGGAATTTCACAATATTGTAATGCATTACTTTTAAAAGTAACTTTCCCCAACACTGCTCCAACCTATGACGTTTCCTTGAGGGACTACAACGATAGAGTGAAAAAAAGATAAATGCTGGTGAACGATAGCGCTTCATCAACCCGGTGAGTGCTGGAATTAGTATTAAGCTAACACTTCGGTAGCCATGAAGTGCGTCTGAATTTGCGTACTGCCTGAGTATGTACTGCATTTCAATTTGAACTTACTTCACGACTGTTCTATATAGAATGAATGTGTGTAGTATGAAAGTAATTCAGGCGTACTACATCCGCCATATTGTCATTATCATGTGACCTACAACCGCTTCACCTCCATTCATAAATCCTCTCCTGTGGCCTCATGGGATAGTAAAGTGTCCATCGAATGCACACTTCAGAATCTCGCCCGTAGTTGTAGGACATCCCGGGATGTTTTGCCTATGGTTTTTCGACAACTATGTATTTGGACGTACTACTCTGTTGGCATACTGTTTTTCACATACTATATAGTAGAGAAGTATTCGTATGAGAATGACACAAGAGAATATATTGTTGAATAAAGTCATTATTTTTGTTTTGTTTTTGCGCACAAAAAGGATTCTCGTCTCTTCATAACATTAAGGTTTGAACCACTGCAGTCACATGACGGTGAGTAATTAATGACAGAATTGTCATTTTTGGGTGAACTAACCCTTTAAAGACGGCAAGCGTTGATCAAGAAGTTTCTTGTCCATGACACAAGAATTTAGGAATCAAAATCTCAAAATCTGACGCAGAGACTATCATAACAGACAAAAATATTGTGTAGCCTGAACCCGATAAGAGCTCTGATTGGCGTAGCTTTGATGTTTTAAAAATGTCTCATTCGATCACATCAGTGCATTGTATTTGGATGTTTCTTTCTTGAAACCCTGCAAGACACAGAGGGCCCTGAAAGGCTGAGTATCCTACGTGAAATGTCAAACATGACCGCAGCAGCTTGGAGCTGCACATTTTCAGCATGGCAGCAGGTTTTCGTCTCCAGTGGGAGTTTGTGTCTGAGCTGGTTTAGACAGAGGGTCAATGTTGCCTCCAACAGGCTTGAAGCAGCAACACTTCTGTAGTGTTCGGATGTCAGGCATTTTTCACATATCAAAAGTTAATTGTTCATTGAATGTTCAATACTGGTTTCTTCATTTGCAGTATACCATTCAAATATAAGGGGGCGGTAAGATTTTTAAAAATGTTTTTGAAAGCAATATTTTTGAATATTATTTGTTGTTTTCTACTTTAAAGCATTAGTTCAGTTCAGAATTAAAATTTCCTGATAATTTACTCACCCCATGTCATCCAAGATCTTTCTTTTTTTATTTGAAAAGAAATGAAGGTTTTTGAGGAAAACATTCCAGGATTTTTCTCCATATAGTGGACTTCACTGGGGTTCAACGGGTTGAAGGTCCAAATGTCAGTTTCAGTGCAGCTTCAAAGAGCTCTACATGATCCCAGACGAGGAATAAGAGTCTTATCTAGAGAAACCATCGCTCATTTTCTAAAAAAAAAAAAAAATTACTTATTTAACAACAAATGCTCGTCTTGCACTGCTCTGTGATGCTCCACGCATGACGTAATCATGTTGGAAAGGTCAAGCGTGACGTAGGCGGAAGTACCGCGGTAAACTCCATCTCATTTTCTCCTCTAACATCGTTGTTTTACCTTTTTTTGTAAAGGGTATTTGACTTAATCTTCGCATGTTCGCTTTGTAAACACTCGCTCAGTACTTCCGCCTACATCACGCATGACCTTTCCAACATGATTACGTAATGCGTAATGCATAATGCATCACATTTAGCCACGAGGCAACGTTTTTTTGATGCATATCTAGGAATTAATTCAGTAAAAGGTTTTCTATCATGATTTCTTACAGAAGTTTAAAAAATATTCACCTTGAGTGAGTGAACAATTTTTTAAAGCACATTTTGGAAACTTTATTGCCATAATTTTTCATGCACCAAATTTGCTTAAAAATATGCAAATGAAAACCCGTTTAGTGACTGCAATTGCAAACCTACTCAGTGATCATTCGCGGTAACATGTACTGTAAATATGGCAAGCGTGCCTACACTCATCTCTCCAAACACATGCATGAAACACAAATACTCATTTGCTTGCACATAAACATCAGGCTTTATGGGTTTTCTATATGAAGGACCGATCCATCACGCCAGTCCCTGAAGAGTTGTGAAATATAGCTCGCCTAGGGCAAGTTTGCTTTGCCTTTATACCAGGGAATGGAAGCGTAAGGTCAGACTGTACAAGTGCAAAGAAAAGGGCTAACATAACTGATGATTATCTCGTGTGTGTGTTAAATAAAAAGGATGTAAGAGTGCTGAAATCTTTCTTTAAGAAACAGTGTAAATGGGTGGAACGGCCTAAAGCGCTCCTACATCTGTCAGAGTTTAAAGGGAGAAAGACTGCACATTTATAGGCCCTTGAAAACATTAATGCCGTCACAGATTTGGTGGTCATTAGTAGCCATATGTCAAGTTCAGGCAACACAATGATTTTCTCCACACCACAGTTTGCTGCAAAAGCAAATGTTTCAAACTCATCATCCATGAATTGTGAGAACACGCACAGCAGCCACACACAGCCACACAATATTTCTCTAATAAGCATGCTGGCAAGCAGCAAACCCGATAGCTTACAGGCATGAGAGATTACATTAGCATGCTTTAATGCAATTTCAGGATCCTGCATTGTTTGGCCCTGTAAAGAAATCTATTGCTCTCACCAGAGACAACTAGAAGCCAAGATGAAGGAAACAGAGCACCGCGGAGGAGAGGAACGGGGATGGGCTGGTTATTATAGAGGTTTATGTAGTGCCGGTGTACAGGGACGGTCGTGCGAGTGGTGTGTTTGTCCTCTGATAAGGCCCGTGTTCCCGGTGCGCACGGACTCCCAGGTCCAATATGATTTGGACAGACAGACGGTGGATCAGAATGTCCAATTTCCTGCCGCTGGAAAGGCAAACTGGACGGCGGATATCACTGGATCTGTGGCCTGGGCGTCTGGGCAGTCCAATCAGCTTAATGGCTTAGTTGTCTGTGGAGACGTGGAGGACGGACACTGCAGGACTGGACTGTGATCAGTTTATTTGGAGCTGAAGATGAACACTAGTTATCTGAATCAATTCACTCACTCAAATGCATTGTCTATGAGATTAATCAGATATAAACATAACACAAATACACTACCGTTCAAAAGTTTGGTTTCGATTGTTAGATGATGTTGTTAGATTTGGCACCAGTTTACAGGGGTGTAAAAATGACTAAAAATGACAGCATTATTATTTTATTTTTACACAGAAATTGGTAGGTCTATTGTTAAAATCTGTTGACTTTAACAATTTTTGTTTCGATTTATGCCAACACTGACAGTTGATCAAATATCAAAAAGCACTTCTTGTGTTTTTTGCCTCAAGTTTGCATGCCACAAACCCGCCTTGTTTCATTTGCTCCAGATGAATATTGTTAGCATTACAGGGATTGAATTTCGATGTGGGATTGCACATTTTGCATAATTTTACATAATTACATAATTTTACTCATTCCCGCAGATTTTGTTCTCACACCTAAAGTGCGCCACATAAAGCCTCCTCTCAGTACTAAATTGAGGGCTTTTTCACTGCTTATTGCACTTAAACAGTCAAATACACACAAAATAATGTCAAAATGCCGGTCTTGGTGAGTATTCACGTAAACACAGTCAGTTATGTTTGAAGTGAATGTAAACAGTTGAGAAAGAAAACGCATGTGTAACAGTATAATGGATCTTAAAGTGACAGCAGCCTAATAAACCTGCTGACAAATTATAAAATAATATATATATATATATATATATATATATATATATATATATATATATATATATATATATATATATATATATGGCAGTTTTTCCCCATGATATCAATGTCAAAATTGCGGCCAGTGAAAATTCCAAGTAGCTGGTGAGCAAAAAAGTTCATGTCAAGCCCTGTCTATATATTCACTAATTGATAATTTTCTTTATCAATAAATATTGCAAAAAGCCCTGAAAATAATTCAACAAACCATCATATGATGCTGGTTCAACGTAAGAAATTACGCAAAGGTTCGGCATGTCTGTCTGGCCCCAGCCAAAATAAATACATATAAACTGAAATGCCCTATTCAAATGATTAGCAAAACAAAATGAATATTCACATCTAAACGCTAGCCAAATTAAGTCATAACTCAAATTCAGCTGTTGCTAGAGGGAGGTTGGCAAACCCGTCAAATAACGCCCTTCAAGCTATGCGAGGCCTGAGCAACATTAATTTACCATATTTAACATTTATGAAATTAATTACTCTACTCTGTCAAACCGGCACGCAGCAGCCATTAGAACGAGGCAATGCTAATAAGTCATTACTTGTTTGTTTATCAGTAACACAGCATGTTCAAAACACATTTTCCTCTTGCTTTCTCATCAGTATCTGTACAGGGTTGAACGGCAGGTAATTAAGGGCATATGTCACTGCACACAGCTAGATCTTATAGAGTCCAGTATTCACTGCCATGCCCTCACTGACCAATACATCCTCCCTAGCTGCCAATAACAATGATGTCAGCAGCACTTTCCCACTGACGGCACAGTAGTTGATCCTCACGGTTACACAGACACTTTGTCAGAGTGACAGAACTCCAAGGCTTTTTCTTTTGTGATCTGCAAAATGGCACAGATCATTAGCTCTCGGTCAAAGTAAACCTCTGACCTCCTTACGCAATGCTAGACAACATACACCTGCGCTGCGATCAATAAACACTTGTTTTGTGCAATATATTAAAATGAAAGGGATGTGCTTGATTTCTGAAAAAACCTAATTCAACTCAGAGAAATTATATGAACTGTTAAAAAAAAAAAAATCAAAGTTAAATGCAAAGACAGAAATCACTTTTTAAGGACTACAACAAATGGCCGGTGGGACTACAACAAGCTTCTTCCTGGGTTGGTGACATCACTAACCCTGAAATTTACATAAACCCCGCCCCCGCGAACACACAACAAAGGGGGCGGGGCCATGTCGGGCTGCTTTAGAGAAGAGGAAGAGTTGTTGTAGTAGAGTGTTGTTGACATGCCGTCATTTTACGCCGGACTGCTTCACAAACGAGGATCAATTCAACACAAAAGATGAACATGACGGCACATGCTAGTGGATGAGTTGAATCAACTCCACAGCAACTACATCAATTTATCCACTAACCATTCAGAAACGTCTAAAAGTTGTAACTTCTTCCTGAGTCTCTCCATCAGTGTCGACTCCGGTTTGAACAATGTAAGGCTGAACACCGTTACTGACAATCCTCATTTTGGCTGCGTGAGATTCTCCAGCTTTGTTGTTGTTGAGCTGTTAAAGCTCCGCCCTCTTCTGGAAAGGGGGCGGGAGCAGCAGCTCATTTGCATTTAAAGGGACACACACAAAAACAGCGTGTTTTTGCTCACACCCAAATAAATTTTCATCATCATTAAATAAAAATAAATCAAATAAATGCAGTCTTGGTGAGCATAAAAGACTTTTGAACAGTGAAACAGTTTGAACCCCCAAACTTTTGAACAGTGGTGTAGTCAGGAATTAGTATTCAGACACGGGTACTGTCAGCTTATTATTAGCATGTTTCAAAACCTATGAATTTGATGGGCAACCCCCTTTTTTTCTTTGTCTGGATAACAGGATAAGACCACAACATAAGTAGTCTCAGACACCAGATGCATATGACATTATGGCACCTATCAGAATCCAGCTGAAAAAAGCTGATGTTTAAATGTGGATTAGTTAATACAACAAAGGCTTCTGAGAAAGAATTATTCACTGGATTGGCCATAAAGGCAAGGTTAATCCTTGCAAGATACTCAGCGTTTAGACTGGGACACTTTGTAGCAGCTAAACCAAATATATAAGATATGCATGAGCAAAATGCTATATTCTGCTTTGTGATACTTACAATATCAAATATTTGAGATATACCTGCACGTAAAAACATGTCAGTCAAGAATAAGTTGGTAATTGGACTGGACCAAGTCAAAAATTTGTCTACACAAGACATTTCAAGAAGTAATTCCACCTTTGTGGGTGGACCACATAGAAATACTATCAAATGAGTTTAAACATCACACTATTAGGAAACCCATATTTGATATCGTTATATATTGACAGAGCAACACACAAAGGGAGATCTAAAAGCCCTTTAGGCTTTATTTAAGAAAACACAAATGTAGAAATGCCACAGTGATAACAGCTGGAGCATCAGCGAGCATTTTATGGAAATTCCTTAGAAGAATGTATGCAAACAAAAATCAGAGAGGAGTAATGGCAGGAGATAAGCAAGTAAAGAGAGGCGAAGGTGTGGTGAAGGAGGTATCTGGGTGTATATTTTTAGAGTGCAAGTACATGATGAGACCTGAAGCTCGCTGATCAGCAGGGGAGCTTCTGCTTTTGAGCAGGAGATAACTCAGGCGCGCTACTCTATTCATCTTCTCTGCCGGGAAGACATTCTCCCAGACATTAAAGCTTCGCCGCAATCTCGTTTTCCCTCTTTTATTTCTCTCCAGTTCCATTCCCTCCCTTATTGTTCTTTTTGCTCTCATACAGTACATGCACAAAAACATTAAATGTACAGTTCTGTTTCCCATCACAATTCCATTTTTGCATATCCCACCTGATCCACAGGCTTAATGAGAAAGATATGAGTGCCTTTCTCCTGGACTTGTCATCTGCCTAACTTCTGAACTGTAATCCATACACTTCCAAACTGTCATCATCAGTCACAATCTGTGTTCCAAAAAAGAAAGTATTTCATGCATACAGTGGGGTTCAAATGCAAATGCTGCAATGCAAAAATACAGTGGTTCTCTTTTTTTGTTGTTGTTGTTGTTGTTGTTTAAAGCTGAAAAACAAAATACAAAACTGAACCAGACTGTGAGCCATCCTGCTCTTAAACTCCTCTAGACATGCAAAAAGTAAATTGAGCCATAGTTTTCTCCCACTCTCAAAGGAAGATAAATCTGTATTATCAGCATACAAATTAAGACATGCCATGTTTTTTTTTTAAAAATTGAGCCCAGGGATAACATAAACAAGGAAAACAAAATAGGGCCAATAACAGAACCCTGAGGAACCCCACAAGTGACAGGCACTGCTGTTGAAACAAAGTTACCATACAATTTGAGCCACTCTAAAACTGTCCTACGAAAACTGTTCCAATCAAATGGGATAACCGCTTTATAAGAATCACATGGTCTATTGTATCAAAAGCTGCGCTCAAGTCCAATAAAATCAAGAGTTAAATCAACTCTGCTCAGAGTACATATGGTCCATCTCTAAATAGTGTTAAAATAACACTGAAGCAGAGTTAAAGTTAATGAGATAATTAAGCGATTAATTAAGTGATGATTGTGCATTAGTGATGAACACCTGCTGTTAACAAGCAGAATCACTGAAGAAAAGAGAAACACAAAAACTACAACTGACTTTAACTGTGCTTCAATGTTATTTTAACACTATTTAGAGAGGGACCATATGTACTCTAAGCAGAGTTGATTTAACTCTGGAGATTTTGCTGTGTAAGAGTGCAGACTCAGTGCTGTGACCTGCCCTAAAACCGGACTGAAATTTGTCTAAGTTGCTAGCTGCAGTTCACTTAATGGCCACAGGTGTCGCTAATAACAAAGGTTTCTGAATTGTACATATAGGAACTTTAATACCTTACATTGACAAGTATTCTTGATAACTTATAAAGATAAATACATTTTTTTTTTAAAAAGAGCTAAAATTATTTAAATTTATGGTAAAAAGCTGTACCAAAGGTTACAATGCACCAAATAAAAACAAAGATAAATCTAAAATATAAGCTCAGTAGCATCTCAGTCTTACAGTACAGCATAGGCTAATAAGAACAACAACAAAACATATAAACGTGTATGCAGAAGCACAAAAGAAAACAATCTAGATAACCTAGTCAGCCTTAGTTAGAATAACTGCACTGCATTGCATAACTATGGGCAGTCCAAAGAAACTCAAAGCCATAGGTAACAGGGAAATAAAGCTGTTTGCAGAACATGTTTGTTATATTCATTGCTAAACTGAAACACATAACAGTTTTTCTATTTTGTTAGTGTGGCTGAAACAAAATCTCAGACATCCTTACACCAAGAATCTCTCACTGCAGGAGAGCTAAATGAATTTCCCCAGTGGGGACTGAGCTCCTGTAAGATAATTCACTCTTGCCTTTATTGCATTTACTCCTGTCTCAGCTCTCTGAAGCTTTATTAGTTTGTTTCAGTCAGGCCGCACTTCTCAATTTGATATTTAAAAAAAGAAGAAAAAAAAGTCCATCGCAGATAATTGCTGTTAGAATTACCGCAACCTCGACAAATCATATAAATTTTCACATATCCGGAGGGAAATGGACCTCTGATTGATCAGATGCTCAGGAAATTGAGTCTAAATAAATAATGAAGTATGGAATCATTTTGGACTGTAAGGTAAATACAATGATCTCTCGAGAGTGCTTTAAATAAAAGAAATCTCAGATGTATATATAGGCTAATGGTCAGTTCGGTGTACTGATCTATAGCTACATTAATACTGAAGAAGTTGAGTTGTGCGTTACTGTCACAGGGTTGCTCAGATGTGCACAAAAAATAATGACAACACAACAGTAGAAACCAAAACAACAACATCAGCCAACAGCCCAACATTACTAACCAACAGTATCAAATTTGCTGCTTAATAATATGAAGTTCTCTAGGACAAACTCTTTTTGATTAAATTTTAGCATACAGAATATATAAAAATACTACATTTTTGCAAAGTTTACAGTATAATGTGTAACATACCACAAACTGAATGTGTAAAATACACAAAAACTTAGAAACCTACCTTAATCTCCTGTTTTGATTTTCCCAGAGTACCTGTGAGTAACATGAAATGCAGGATCTCTCTTTTGATACTGTTGTGTTGTTAACTTTTGTTTGCTTCGCTGATGTCATTGATTGCCTAAAGCAAGCAGGTATTTAGTTGGTGCAAAGCCTTATTTATAGTGATTTTAGCTTTTTCAAACAATCACCTGACTTGTCCATGTGATTCACTCTGGAGCCACATGACCTTATGACAGTCTGTTTTTAGTAAATGCACAATGGATGTGATTGTAATTTTTCTCAACAATGATCTTTACATTAGTATTGTCACAATCGTACGCGACTGTTGTTTCTGAGAGGCCTGTAGATCGCACACAATGTTTAAATAAAGTGGCCCAATATCTTCCGGCATTTTCACAAAAACATGCTCTAAAATCAAAACCTAATGTGTCTTACTAATAAAAGGCTGTGTGTGATTTAAAATTATGCTGCAAGTTTTCTATGTTAATGGGACCATTACACACTGACCTCAATAAGAGTGTAATTTTAGAGGAATGAATTAAAACAGCACTTTAATGAAAAATGAATGTGTAATGAAGCTTGGCAAGTCTATCATGCCAACAGTCCTAAAGCACGGAGTGAGCGGTTCTGACATCCATCATCCTCTCTGCAATTTAACACACAACCTTTTCAGTTCACGCCACATCAAAACTCTCACTTTGACATGATTACATTTGGGGATATGATTTTGTGTCAGTAAATGGGACTGAAGATGGGGGGGCGCATTTTTAAAGGGCTCATGGGTAAAATGATATGAAGCGAGTGACACATGTTAGAGTCAGAAATTTTAGTCTCAGAAAAATAATTTTAAGTTTAAATAGCATTTTATTAAGTCAGCTTTCTCAAGCCAACTTAAGCATGACGATTGACAATAGTGATATTTTGCCTTTGGCAATCACCACTGATAATACAATATTTCATAATAATCTTACAATATTAAATTATTTTTATAATGTTATAATATTATATATTCTTTAGGCCCCTGGAAGTATGTATTTTCTGTGAATTTGAATGCATAAATTAGTACAGTGCTCAATTTCACATTCAGTTGCGAATGGAGCCATGGGGTTTGCCCGGCGCTCACGGCTAGACCAAACCAGCACCTCACAGGATGTGAGAAGCCAAGGAGAGGTCAGGAGCGCTGAAGCTGTCATGGAGAAACAGAGCAGGGTCATACAGCGGTGAATCAAGGTTCCTGCCATGATGGAGGGATTAAGTAAGTTTCAGCGGAATGGAATTATCCATTAAGAGAGACAGCAGGTAGAGCCTTCAGAAGACAGCACTGTAAATCAAACGAGTCAAGGGTTTATCTCCTCACCTGACGACCAGGGCCTCCCGAGCCCCTGCAAGGTCACCTGTGACGATGGTGTGGCTGGAGAGGTTTACTAGGGATCTGGGCCGAGCTCAGATTGAGATTCATGCCCACAAGGTCAAAAATCCCACTCTAAACTCTACTGTCTTCATCCTCACTGGCCCTGGAGCAAGGTTTGTTGGCCTGCCTTATCTCCCTCCAAGTATTCACTATCCTTTCAATAGGTTGCACATCTATGAATTCCCTCTTTCTCTATCTTCCAGACAAGGATGTGCTTTACAGCTGTAATCTTCTCAAGCCTGTCCTTCAAAGCCACTGGAGGCCTTATGTCAGCCCAGCATTCTTGAGGATAGGAGCTTTTAAAGGGTAATGATGTCCATAGTGTGGGCAGAACATTGCTTTTCATTGGTTCGCTGGTGCCTAGGGGGTGGAGGGTTTATGAAAATGTCACTGATGCGCAGAGCATTCAAAGATGATTGATTTCAATGACACAGTGAGTGACCCTAAACCTTGCACTTTTACAAGCTCCAGGGCTTCTGCCTTCGCCTAATGGGCTTAGAGAGAATTCTGTCAACACATCATCAACAACATTAAAGCAACAGCCCTCACTCCCGCAGCAATCACTGCAGCAGCACTGCTGTTTAAAGGTTTCATCATACCACTGTTTATAGTACTTGACTTGAACTTGCTTAGTTTTCAACATTAAAGGCTTTGATGCACTCACAGACCTTTGTTCATTTGTCATGAATATTAAACTGACGCTCCAATAAAAAAAAAAGTGAAATGTACACAAAAATGTACACGACGGGCGTAACAACCCAGCGTTTGGGTAGTTTTTGTGTTACCCAGATCCTGGAATAGACGTAACAACCCAGCGTTTGGGTAGTTTTTGTGTTACCCAGATCCTGGGTCAGACGTAACAACCCAGTGTTTGGGTAGTTTTTGTGTTACCCAGCTCCTGGGTCAGACGTAACAACCCAGCGTTTGGGTAGTTTTTGTGTTACCCAGCTCCTGGGTCAGACGTAACAACCCAGCGTTTGGGTAGTTTTTGTGTTACCCAGCTCCTGGGTCAGACGTAACAACCCAGCGTTTGGGTAGTTTTTGTGTTACCTAGATCCTGGGTCAGACGTAACAACCCAGTGTTTCGGTAGTTTTTGTGTTACCCAGATCCTGGGTCAGACGTAACAACCCAGCGTTTGGGTAGTTTTTGTGTTACCCAGATCCTGGGTCAGACGTAACAACCCAGCGTTTGGGTAGTTTTTGTGTTACCCAGATCCTGGGTCAGACGTAACAACCCAGCGTTTGGGTAGTTTTTGTGTTACCCAGATCCTGGGTCAGACGTAACAACCCAGCGTTTGGGTAGTTTTTGTGTTACCCTGATCCTGGGTCAGACGTAACAACCCAGCGTTTGGGTAGTTTTTGTGTTACCCAGATCCTGGGTCAGACGTAACAACCCAGCGTTTGGGTAGTTTTTGTGTTACCCTGATCCTGGGTCAGACGTAACAACCCAGCGTTTGGGTAGTTTTTGTGTAACCCAGATCCTGGGTCAGACGTAACAACCTAGCGTTTGGGTAGTTTTTGTGTTACCTAGATCCTGGGTCAGACGTAACAACCCAGTGTTTCGGTAGTTTTTGTGTTACCCAGATCCTGGGTCAGACGTAACAACCCAGCGTTTGGGTAGTTTTTGTGTTACCTAGATCCTGGGTCAGACGTAACAACCCAGTGTTTCGGTAGTTTTTGTGTTACCCAGATCCTGGGTCAGACGTAACAACCCAGCGTTTGGGTAGTTTTTGTGTTACCCAGATCCTGGGTCAGACGTAACAACCCAGCGTTTGGGTAGTTTTTGTGTTACCCAGATCCTGGGTCAGACGTAACAACCCAGCGTTTGGGTAGTTTTTGTGTTACCCAGATCCTGGGTCAGACGTAACAACCCAGCGTTTGGGTAGTTTTTGTGTTACCCTGATCCTGGGTCAGACGTAACAACCCAGCGTTTGGGTAGTTTTTGTGTTACCCAGATCCTGGGTCAGACGTAACAACCCAGCGTTTGGGTAGTTTTTGTGTTACCCTGATCCTGGGTCAGACGTAACAACCCAGCGTTTGGGTAGTTTTTGTGTAACCCAGATCCTGGGTCAGACGTAACAACCCAGCGTTTGGGTAGTTTTTGTGTTACCCAGATCCTGGGTCAGATGTAACAACCCAGCGTTTGGGTAGTTTTTGTGTTACCCAGATCCTGGGTCAGACGTAACAACTCAGTGTTTGGGTAGTTTTTGTGTTACCCAGATCCTGGGTCAGACGTAAAAACCCAGTGTTTGGGTAGTTTTTGTGTTACCCAGATCCTGGGTCAGACGTAACAACCCAGCGTTTGGGTAGTTTTTGTGTTACCCAGCTCCTGGGTCAGACGTAACAACCCAGTGTTTGGGTAGTTTTTGTGTTACCCAGATCCTGGGTCAGACGTAACAACCCAGCGTTTGGGTAGTTTTTGTGTTACCCAGATCCTGGGTCAGACGTAACAACCCAGCGTTTGGGTAGTTTTTGTGTTACCCAGATCCTGGGTCAGACGTAACAACCCAGCGTTTGGGTAGTTTTTGTGTTACCCAGATCCTGGAATGGACGTAACAACCCAGCGTTTGGGTAGTTTTTGTGTTACCCAGATCCTGGGTCAGACGTAACAACCCAGTGTTTGGGTAGTTTTTGTGTTACCCAGCTCCTGGGTCAGACGTAACAACCCAGCGTTTGGGTAGTTTTTGTGTTACCCAGCTCCTGGGTCAGACGTAACAACCCAGCGTTTGGGTAGTTTTTGTGTTACCCAGCTCCTGGGTCAGACGTAACAACCCAGCGTTTGGGTAGTTTTTGTGTTACCTAGATCCTGGGTCAGACGTAACAACCCAGTGTTTCGGTAGTTTTTGTGTTACCCAGATCCTGGGTCAGACGTAACAACCCAGCGTTTGGGTAGTTTTTGTGTTACCCTGATCCTGGGTCAGACGTAACAACCCAGCGTTTGGGTAATTTTTGTGTTACCCAGATCCTGGGTCAGACGTAACAACCCAGCGTTTGGGTAGTTTTTGTGTTACCTAGATCCTGGGTCAGACGTAACAACCCAGTGTTTCGGTAGTTTTTGTGTTACCCAGATCCTGGGTCAGACGTAACAACCCAGCGTTTGGGTAGTTTTTGTGTTACCTAGATCCTGGGTCAGACGTAACAACCCAGTGTTTCGGTAGTTTTTGTGTTACCCAGATCCTGGGTCAGACGTAACAACCCAGCGTTTGGGTAGTTTTTGTGTTACCCAGATCCTGGGTCAGGCGTAACAACCCAGCGTTTGGGTAGTTTTTGTGTTACCCAGATCCTGGGTCAGACGTAACAACCCAGCGTTTGGGTAGTTTTTGTGTTACCCAGATCCTGGGTCAGACGTAACAACCCAGCGTTTGGGTAGTTTTTGTGTTACCCTGATCCTGGGTCAGACGTAACAACCCAGCGTTTGGGTAGTTTTTGTGTTACCCAGATCCTGGGTCAGACGTAACAACCCAGCGTTTGGGTAGTTTTTGTGTTACCCTGATCCTGGGTCAGACGTAACAACCCAGCGTTTGGGTAGTTTTTGTGTAACCCAGATCCTGGGTCAGACGTAACAACCCAGCGTTTGGGTAGTTTTTGTGTTACCCAGATCCTGGGTCAGACGTAACAACCCAGCGTTTGGGTAGTTTTTGTGTTACCCAGATCCTGGGTCAGACGTAACAACTCAGTGTTTGGGTAGTTTTTGTGTTACCCAGATCCTGGGTCAGACGTAAAAACCCAGTGTTTGGGTAGTTTTTGTGTTACCCAGATCCTGGGTCAGACGTAACAACCCAGCGTTTGGGTAGTTTTTGTGTTACCCAGCTCCTGGGTCAGACGTAACAACCCAGTGTTTGGGTAGTTTTTGTGTTACCCAGATCCTGGGTCAGACGTAACAACCCAGCGTTTGGGTAGTTTTTGTGTTACCCAGATCCTGGGTCAGACGTAACAACCCAGCGTTTGGGTAGTTTTTGTGTTACCCAGATCCTGGGTCAGACGTAACAACCCAGCGTTTGGGTAGTTTTTGTGTTGCCCAGATCCTGGGTCAGACGTAACAACCCAGTGTTTGGGTAGTTTTTGTGTAACCCAGATCCTGGGTCAGACATGACCCAGGGGTTGAATTATTTATCGCAGGCTTTTTGCACCCTCTTCAGGAGAGAGCGGTCTTCAGTAAAATACAGGTTTGTGTTTATTTTATTTGATCTAAAAATGTTATTGTTCTGTTGAGTTATTGAGTTATTGTTCTGTATATCGTTTAATTTTATGCAAAGCAACTTACAGGGGCGTGATGTGAGTCACCTAAACGAGTGTCGCGTCTGTGTTTTCACGTGATGGAAGCACCTGATGCCTTGCATAAAATGTAATTATTTTTTTCAAAAATATACAGAATATAAATACTCAGGATGTTAAAATATGTTCTCAGAATTGTACACTGAATATTTATGGACAGGTTATGGAGTCACAGCATTGTTCGGCTACGAGTGAAATGCAGGCGGCGGTCTGAAGTTATCAGTTCCCCCGCCAAACGCGAGTCATCTCCGGCACAAGTTCCAGTGTACGTTACAGTGGAAACAGAACAACAGAGACTGGGCCATTACACTTAATTTACTTCTAATATTTGTTAAATGAGCTTAAATGTAATCAATATTCATTAAAAATGCATAAAATATGCTACACTATAAAATATGAAATAAAAGAATTATCATGCAAACCAGTGGTTGTGTGGAGTATTTAAAAAAAGTTTAGATGATTTAAGTTAATCCATAAACATTAATTCATGTATGAAGAAAA
Organism: Ancherythroculter nigrocauda; assembly: GCA_036281575.1. Classification (NCBI taxonomy): domain Eukaryota; kingdom Metazoa; phylum Chordata; class Actinopteri; order Cypriniformes; family Xenocyprididae; genus Ancherythroculter; species Ancherythroculter nigrocauda. Next base: position 1,074,758 of record VTFQ01000008.1, on the reverse strand, counting down.
AAAAGAAAAAGAAGACAACCCAAATTGGGTTGTTTTTAACCCAGTGTTTTTTAGAGTGTTCATTATCTTTCACATTATCTTTTATTTCACTCTTAATAGTCTATTTATAAATACATTCTATCCATGCATTACAATCACGACCGAAAACAAAACCAACATTCAGTCTCTCTCAGCCCCTCAGTGAGCACCTTGGACAGTGTAATGACCAGGCCATGAGAGCGAAGAAATAAAAATTAGAGGACAGAGATTAGATAAGTGATTTAATACAATATGAATACAAATAAGCAACATCAAGAGAAAATGTTCTACACTTTTGACGTTTAGCTTTCTGATAATGGAGTGCTGCAAAAGCTCTGACAAGTTTATCCTCATCCAGCGATCTCATTACGTCAGGTCCAATTGACAGTCTGTGGAGAGTCTTTCTTGCAGCATGGTGGACCGATGGTATAATCAGCCGCAGGCTCAAGATATACATATAGAAAATGAAACGATAGCAATGTAATGAAAATAAAACTGCCAGTAGGTGGCAGAAAATCATTGTCTTAACGAGTGAGACATTCAATCATTCATTCATTCATTCATTCAAAGGACTCCCTCAAAACGCAGACTCATTCAGTTGTTTGGAGACGTGGTTCTAAGTCTAAAATGAAAGTCACCTAACATGAATTTCTTGTTTATTGAACTGTTGTATAAATTGCTATCACATTTGCAATCATGCTGATATTTGGGAAAACAACACACTATATCCTGTTATAAATATCAGGAACTCATCCGGGGACATTTTTGCCCCAAATATCGTGATTTTTGGGGGGCATTTTTATCAATTTTGGAGACATTTTTGCCCCAAGCCTCTGTTAATTTCAGTGATGAGCCTCATTAATTTCGAGCTCAAGTGGAAAGAGGCCTCTTCTGTTGTGAGGCCAGTTTCAAGTGAAACGGGTGAAACATAGTAAAGGCCGCTACTGTGTACAATTCAACTAATAGCAATGTACATTTTCTGTTTTTGAGTGTGTGTTTCAGTATGCATTGACTAAATTTCCCTGCATGCAAAACATGGAGTAATATTCAAGAGGTTTGAAGAATATATAAAATGTGGTACTTCCAGAAGCCTTCTCATTGCAGGAGCAGGGTATGTCCTCCATGCTATACATCAGCTTTATAAGCCCTCTCCTCAGCGCCCCAGAATCATCTGTAGTGTGCTTCATCATCCAGACTTTAGTCTGCCTCTGCCTGCTCTGCCTCTCAATGCTTGGCCTAAAAATCCACGCCTTTAAAACTATATTTTCTCGTGTATATACTTTGATGTAATTACTGTAAATCAGAGTAAAGAGGATCAATAACAATATATTGCACTAAATAAAATAATATGTAGTGATACACAATCTAATAAGCATAATAAATTATAAAAAAAGAAAGAGTTTGGATGGTTTAAAAGCAATGAAGCACTGTATAAAAGTCCAAGATCAGATGTATTTTTCAAAAACCTTTTGAAAAACTTTTTAGAGTTTTTGTCTTCTGAAAGTCTTTTGGAAATATGTTTCACTGCATACTTCTATCTCTCACAGCCTCATTTTCATTCCTGTCAAAAATTACAATTGGTGCCACCCTGACTAAGGACACATTTACATTACATGCACTCTAAACAATACTGGGTTAAAAACAACCCAAGTTGGGTTGAAAATGGACAAACCCAGTGATTGGGTTGTTTTAACAATACAATAAAGCAATTACTTTTTAAACAATAGTTGAGTTAAATAAAATTACCCAGCAGGTTGGGCAAACATTTAACCCAATTGGGTTAAAACAACCCAATTGCTGGGTGTGTCCATTTTCCCAGCATTCAAATGACCCAATTCCGATTTTTCCCTCCCATGTGGTGGAGATTGGATCGGATATGATGCATGAATGCATATTAAGCAGGAAAAAAGCACATGGATTCCAATATTCTCAGGTTGGTTTCAGACATCATTCATATGTGGAAATAAATCTGATATGAATCGGATACATGCATTTTCATCTGCCACGTAAGCAGACAGATCGGATATTCCTGTCAATGCAAGTCATACGGCTCTCCTCCTTTTTCTCTGTCTTAAGAAACCAATGTTTCGCAGACCTTTAATCATTTCATCTGCGTCCATTGCAAATCGTGCTAGTTTTACTTCCTTGTCAGCCTAAGCTTTTCCGGGTCAGTGCGTCTACCTTGGGTTGTTTCGCCAAGTGAATAGTGTAAATGCAGATGTTGGATATGGCTGATCAGATATAAAATAAAATATAATCATAAATGCGTTCTTCCGTCTCTCCTCAGGCCTATTTACCCTTTCCGCCGACCCTGGTCCTGATCAACACATTTCTCCATCTCCACGTACCTCCTCATCATCTCCGTTTCCTCCCCCTCTTATCTCTCTCTGTTCACAATCAGAGCGGTTCATGATTGTCACCCAGCCCACGTCTGTGGAGCAGATGAGGGCGCAGTCTGCTTCCAGGTTCTCAGTTCCCTGTGTGTGATGTGTGTATGATGATGCATGAGACGTGGGCTGCTGTAGACTGAGAAGAGATCCTGAGCAGACAGGAACATGATGCTCTCATCCCAAAAAAACTGCAGCCCCTGTAACTCATTGTTTTCAGTATTTGAAACAGGAAACGCACCGACTAGCCTCTAATGAGACCCGGTGTGAGATATTGTCATTTGTCTATCCGCCTGCGCAGGTTTGTTGTGAACGGAGCAGTGTTGTCATTACTGAGGCACAATAAACACTATCAGCAGTGACTAACAAAGCAATTATCTCTTTTGCTGCTCCGCAGTGTATTAATAAGTAAGTGCTAATAAGTAAACATAGCTTTTTTTTATTTATTTTTTTAGCTCAATAAGAGGAAAATGCTTAGCAGTGGAATCAGTTCCCTGTATGTCAAAAGTACATTTTCTTGATAAATATTTTTGTATTGTTTACCAGTAAAATATCTACACATCTTTGAAACAAGATAAATTTACATGAGAATTTGCTTAAATTAAAATAATAATGATGATGGCTATGCATAAATCATTTATAATAAGCACTGCAACATGCTGTAAAAAAATAAGAATGATCAATTTTGATTTCATTGTGACTTTAAAGCATAAAACACAACACTCAAAAGTCTTTTTAATGAGTATTTTTGTCTTGTTTTTCATTAAATGTGTCTGAAATGTTTCATTAAATGTGCTGGATCCAGGCCGTATCCAGATCAGATGAGAACCTGTGTCTGGACCTGACTACAACGTAGCCCAGGAGACAATGGGCCTACAGATCCAGTTCTGGCTGCATCTATAATTCAGATTTTTAATCCCCGTATCCGCTTACATATATTTATATATAATCTATTTTTAGATTATATATAAATAGATATAATCTATTTTTATTATCTCTATAATAAAAATGTATAATTCAGATTTTGATCTCCATATCCATTTACATATATTATATATATCTTCCAAGGGTTTTTTTCCCTCCTAGGACTTTTTTCCCAGTGTTAGCACGCTGGGTTTTTCTCCTAGGGGGTTTTTTCCACCCCTGGGAGTCAGCCGACATTGGCTTAATAAATAATAATCTAATAATTAATAATCTTGTGGCTTAATGTAGAACCATCTTGTATATGTTACATATTACCACGCTTGTTTGTACAGCTTATTTTTAACCACTTCCCTTTTTTCTGTGCTTCTAATATGTAAAGCTGCTTTGAAACAATTACAAATTGTAAAAGCGCTATATAAATAAATTTGACTTGACTTGACTTGAAAATTCTCTAAACAGTTACATTGACCTGAGAAACAGAATATTTTTCTTGAACATAAATATATTTTTGTCTTGTGGCCCCGGCCACAAATTAATTTTAATTTTTTAATTAATTTTAATTTTAATTTTAATCATAGACTTTTAAAAAAAAAAGATGGATGACGCACCTTCATTTTCTTCCATTGTAGAAAAGTGAAGCCTCCATTGTCCCAATATGGCGCTGACATCTTGCGCTGTAGCGAGCGAGAGGTGGAGCCACGGTATCAAGGCCCCGCCCACACTCCCGCAGAATCAGTTAGTATGCTTTACTGCGGAACAATAAACAGGTATGGGTTAGGGTTAGGGTTAAAGCTCAGATCTCCTCCTGAAAATCCTGAAAAAAGTCAGTTGGTGCCTCAGTGACTACTTCACTCAGAGAAGCTGTCAATCACAGCTGTCAATCATGATGACACACCCACATTTTTATAGCATCAAATAACTAAACCCAAAATTATTTAAAAAATTAATACTTGAACTTACATCAGCGTGATAAAAACTGCCTAAAATGACAGAAACCATCTTATTTTAAGTGTAATTTGATCATTTAGTTTGTCTCACGTCCTATTAGATTACATGGAGAGGGCGGGGTTTATGACCTATACTGGATCCATCCACCTGGTGGTGATCGAAACATTTTGGCTTCACTTTTCAGGACTTGTGGCACACATTGGCTGCATCCAAAATCGCATACTTCCCTACTATATAGTAGGTGAAATTCCGAATTCACAGTACTCATAAAAGAGTAAAAAAATGACCTACTACTACTCAAGTACCTACTCAAGAGAGTATGCGATTTCAGACGCAGCCCTAGTTTTTATGGTCCATTTATAGAGGGTATGCATCAACGTCACTTTCCCACGGCGCGCTCCCTCAGCTGGACTGAGTGGCAAAAGAACCTGCTGCGTGACTGGATTTAATAGAGGAAACTGCGAAAACGAGAATAAAACAAACGATTACACTAAAGGTTGGAATTGAATGTGTTCCTTATGACATGTCAAAGAAACCTAATCCATGGATATTGACATGCAGCCAGGAGTCGTGTTTCCTGACATTTATATGTGCCTGATTTTGACGCCAGGGAAATACATAAAGCAAATCTGCCTGTAAATATTTTATATAACTACAATATAGGTAGGTTTAAATCTGAATAATCACTTATATCAATGTTATACATATCATCATATCGTCCAGCCCTAAAACTTGTATCGTTTTTGTCAGTGTTTATTTAAAAACACCCAATTATGCAGAATATAAGATGGTAAATATTTAATTGATGAGTTGTCTACATAATATATAACAATACAATATATACGGTATGATTTTACTCCAAAATCCAACAATTTTGACACAAAATGATAACTGAAAAATATGTTTCTCTGCTGGAGTTCAGCTGTTTCTGTGAATTGCAGCGATACATTTGCTTCTTTTTTCTGTAGTCAATCACAAAGCTCTTTCCCGTTTTGGATGTGTTTTGTGTGTTTTTCACGGCATTCACGCGGAAAACCAATGGGCATGGGCGTGACCGCAGTCATAACAGTCGACGGTGACGTCACATGCATACCCTCTATTGATTCTGATTGTTTTACTCGCTGATACAGTGGAGTTCTTTGACTTCATACTGACACCTATAGGTGTGGATGCAACGTGACGCAAGAGCAAAAGAGGAAGCCTTTGAATACAAAACCTCCAATTTTACATCTCTATATAAAAAGGATGACTGATTTGTGGGGGGAAAAATACTAAGTCTGCTAGGATTCTACAGAGGCAAAAGGAGCCCTCTCTGGAGAGAATCTTTGAAACTTGGCATTCTGCATTTTTCCATTAAGCTGTCAAAGTAGTTTTGTACTATCATGCTCTTACCGTAGCATCTCAGAGCCCAGGAAGCTCCTGAGGTTTGGTGTTCCGGTTCACTTTTGCTGTCGATGTCCTCTTAACCACATACTCATCTGTCTTTATTCTGCTTCTGGGATTTCACTTTTTTTGTCAGTGAAGATCTGTCAGGATTCAGGGAGAAAGAGTCTGGGTAATTGTGAAATTAAAATTTCCCGAGTGTTGCTCACACTAAGGCACTGGAGATATTTTTTATGGCAGCAAGTGCAGCTGAATCAGAGATGAGTTTAATTTGATTCATACCTTTACTGAAGAGGAAAAATGGCCAATTGCTAGCTGGAATCGATCATGGAATTGCTTTAAGGTGTCCGTTCCTATTTCTTTTCTGACAAGTTGATGCACTTGGCCGGAGAGGCAGCAATCTTTCTGATAACAGCCGAAAGGACCTGTCTGAACTGTGTTTGAGGACACAGATTTTCGGCTCTGACAGCATCTGTAAAATCAAATCCATACATCACACCAGCTCTCGTCACCGACTTGCTTGTCTGCCACCCGTGACCGGCCGAAGGAAGAGCGGAATATAAATTCCCAGCCCTCCCCGCGACACGGCTTCGTATTAAAATTGCATGATGGTAGCATGATGGAACTGCAAGGGTCTTTCCCTTCGGAGACATCTAATAATGTCACCCTGCAACATTTATCACATCACGACAAGTCTGTTCATTAAATCTGCCATGTGATGTCTCCTCGGTCTCTGCCTCTCCCTCCCTTCTCCTCTCTCGTTGTTACCCCAGGTGGGACGCGGGATTACTAGAATAGCTAAAAACAGCCCCGGCCCCGGCACAGTGTGGCCTGGATCTGCGCTCGCTCTTTGAAGGCAGAGCTGAGGGAAGCGGCCGTATCAAACATAATGAGGCCTGAGTTATGTAGGCCACTCACCGTTTTTATGTCATTTTTAATTGCTGTTGCAGCATGGCCTCTCCCCAGATTCCCTGGGCGGACGACCTCATATGGCAAAGGACAATTAGGGGCCATTTTGTCAGAATTTACGTCTTCGTCGGCTATTAGACAAGCCAAAGATATGTCACGAATGTATTTTTCAAGTGGGGAATCTAATTGGTCCATTATGCTCTGACAGGAGACGTTTGTACGAGCAGATGTGCTTTTACCATTCCAAGAAAAGCTACCTTGTTGAAAGGATCATTTTAATGGATGTTTTTGTCACTAATGTTATGTGTTAATGCCAGCAAATAATAAATGCATTAAATAACCATGACATATGAAATAAAGCCTGAAAAAAAAATTAAGTTTATTCAACTTTAGGCCAAAAAAAAATTCTGATAACTTGTAATGTAATGTAATAATGCTTGTAAAATCACTGAGATTATTATAGCAAGTCTACTTGCATAAAATGAATATAAATATCAGTTGGCAGTCTTATCTCTCTTAGTTAGATGATATTGAAATGCTTAGCACACCCAGGTTCCTAACTAAAGACGAAGATGTGACAGAGCAGCCATCAAGTGTTAGACAGTATTCTAGGATATTACGTGAAGAAGTTTTTGGTCCAATGATTAAAATCTCTGTTTTTTCAGAATTAAGTAGTAGGAAATTACTAG